>JADDOH010008565.1:0-32595 GCA_016648135.1 Agrypnia vestita | reverse complement strand
CTGAATGTCTCCCGAATTTTTCACACACTTATTAATGTACTGTTCCTTGATTCGCATTAATTAACGCTACGTGTCTATTGCTTAGATCACTTCTGGAAAATTCCGTTCAATGCTCGCTCGTAGAAACTATTCGCTCCGGTGTTCTTCATTTAATCCGCTGGTATCACTGGTAATCACACTGTACTTGCTTACTTACTAATATGGCGTGTTTTAATATCACGTATCACTGATCACACTGGTTCTCTCGGTAGTATCGCGGAGATGTCGCCCTGTTATCGTCACGAACTGAATTGTTTGATCCCGCGTTGCGTGACTCCTATTATAGCTAAATTACTTCGAAACGTTTATTCTAGAGGTAAGAAGAGAAGAGAGGAGAGAAGCCTGTTGTTGTAGTATCTCCCAGATAAGAGAATGCGGTCACGCCTCACTGACTATGTTGCGTGCGTAATATTCGGTTACGGATGACTGAAAGCCAACGTCGAAGACAGTCTCACTGCAATATATTTACGCGTCATGCCTATTTTTGTATTCAATGAAAAAAAATCAACCTCACACTTTGCTGAATGCCATCACGCCGCAAATCCTCTACAAAAATACAAGTGTATTATTTTACAACGCGGTACTCCAAAGGTTGAAGGAAAATGTGAAATATTTATACTATTTCCTCAAGTCGGGTTATTTTTGAAACCACGCCAAGAAAACGAAACATGGAATGTCAAAAACATATTTCGAAGCCTTCCGACGGGAAACGAGATAGGGGAGGAAGTCGGAAAACGCGGTGAGTTAAAAGGAAATACAATTATTATGGTATTTGATATCGTGACGGTCGACAAGTTATCTATACACAGACAGCCGTGCGCGGAGCGAAATACGAAGTTGGCCACGTACCGCGCTGACGTCATACAAACAGTCAATCAAAAAAAAAAAATATATATATTTTTAAAAATTATAAAATCCACACACGATTTTGAAAGTTCAATATTTTTATCATCCAAACCAGGATAATCGTTTCGATAGATTATGTCATTATCAACTGATAAACATAGAATATTTAATTGAGTTTATATAAAAAAAATATTTGGTGAAATTACGAGAAACATACTATCAATACAGGTAATGGTTTTACAATTATACTGTAGAGGTAATTAAATTTTAACTCTAAAATACATAATATTGGAAATAACAAGTTTAATTGAACAAATACAAACAATATAAGATAGATATTAGATTTTTTTGATTTATGGAGTTCTTTACAATAAATTACGTCAGTTTAAAGTATAATCAAAAAATATATTGTGTATGGCCATTTTATTAATATTAATATTGTTAATTTATTTATTCACGGAAATGGAAAGAAGAACTGTATTCGAGTATTTTACAGTACTCTGGTTATTTTTCAGTAGATTAAAAATTCCTATAAGGAAAGGAATGAACCACTAGATTATATGTGTATGAAAACAAAGGCAGCAATATCTCACATGTAGATGAAAACATAATATGTAGTTCTCTAAACTAGTAGTACTTAATATATTTTTTAAATAGAGATGCGAACACGGAATACGTGTCGCATCAATATAAACTAAACATTTTTGCTATGAAAATAGGACTAAATTGCTGGTATCCTGGAATGGAACTCGAATCATCGACCAACTAGGTTACTAGGCGAGCGTTATGACCATTACACTAATAAATTATTAAAAAGTGGTCTTTAACAAGTGTTTTATTTATTTATATTAATCAACTGCTAGTTTCGCAAAACGTCGAGAAACCCGAAAATGTGTATAAGTGGAACGACGCCATCGAGACAATCATACAAAGAGCGAAACAGACATCGACGGGCGGCTTCAGTGGAGATATTTATCCTGCGATAAAGTACCTACCGAAAGTGTGATATCACAAGTTGGTATCAAAAGTGTTTGATATCAGTGGTGATGATCCGAGCGGTACAAATGACGTGACTCAGAATTTCTAGATACAAGTGGAAGATTCTCGAGTGACCAGTGTGAGATTTCGTGCGAATTGCAGAACAGATCCGCAATTAAATTCATGTCCAATAGTTTCAGTTAGTACGGTATGACAGGCAGGACACTACAAGCTCGCTCGGGAAGACAGACGGTCTCGGGATAAACCTAACTATTTGCGGGATAACCTATATTGTCGTTATTTTTACTGGAATAAACGTACAAACTGATGCCGTAGTATTACTGAGAATACTGGACCCTTAAACACACTCAGGAAGAAACACCACAAAAATATGAACCCAGTGTTTCAGCTACTTTATATCTTGCAAGCACATTTTTGTCAGCGTTTTTTATTGAAATATAAGGGAATATTAAATTAATGTACCTGAGAATTCAAACGAAGTCGGGCAGCGAACTTTGTTTACTTTAAAAGTAGATGGCGTGCGTTGCGACGATACTATTATTTGGAGTGCAACGTCACGAACTCGGCACATCAGCGCGTCAACTCGCGATAGGACATCATAAAGGGTATAACAGAGCTAGTACACAATACACTTGTAATATAAGACACTTGTAATTGGGATAATGGGCATAGTCTTCACTATAATGTTTATTATCTGAGTGTCATGTACCCATTATCCTGTTAGTGTCTCTTATAAATAAAAAAAAAAAAATAATAAAAAAAAAATTAAAAAAAAAAAAAATTCCAATTTACTGTTAAACATCCAGAGTACCTCGCGACAATATATCTAAAAAACCATTTATATTATATTTGCGAAGGTTTCTGAGGTTTTCCGACTCCACCTGTGAAATAATACGCCAGCGGATGCGGGGCTGGCGGGGGAATGTATGGCGCGGCCCGCCGGCAACATTAAGGCATAAATAATTCAGGCCGCCGGAGTTCAGCTAATGGTCCATATGGAAGATTGAACGGGGATGATATAAATAAAGGTTGACACTGACGACTCGTTCGCAGCCTTCTGCTTGCCTTGACCCCAGGCGCCGCCAGAGGACGACACGTCTTATTTACAACCCTTTATTGGGTCATTTTGACGCCTTTTCTCTTAGCAAAAATATTATTTTAACGACATTATATTTTTAATTCTAAGTTTGCAATTTTCGAACTTTTTAAAACAAATTCAATTAATCGAGACAAATAAATTTCAGAACGCATCGAAAGTCGATGATCGAGAATAAAATGAGTTCTAGAGAGGGATAAGAGGCAATACCTCGGCTACAAAGAGAAAAAATGAAAAATGATAACAGCGACATATATCTTTTTACTAAGAAAGTACTAAACATTGATGTTTAGATTTTTTTGGAAGTTTTTGTGTACTTTCTTACATACTTTATGTATTCTTCTATGTACTTTGTAATTTTGCATTGTTATAATCTAGTAACTGGTTTCACAGGATCAGATTGAGCAAGAGGGAGACTTCAATGGTTTGCCGAATGCGTCTGGGTCATTGCTCTATCCGCTTACACCTTGCAAAAATTCATGTTCTGAACTCTTCAATCTGTGAGTGTGGACAAGAGGAGGAGGATTTGAACCACTTGTTTTTCAATTGCATTTTAAATGTCGGTACTCAGTCCCTACTCCAGGATCTTGCAGATCTTAATGTCCCTTTCCCTACAAATATCCAGCTCTTGCTTACAGACTGCCGACGGGAAGTATTGAAAGTGTTACTACGATTTTTAGAGAGTAATTGCATTGAGCTGTAATGTTTATGTCGATGACCTATTGACTAGTTTTTGGCAATAACATCCTTTTACTGGGTGACAAGCCATTAAATTAAAAAAAATAATAATAGTAATCTAGTAAACAGGGTATAACAGAGCTAGTCCACTATACTTTTTATATTTTTTTACTCCCTTTATATTAACTCGTGGCGTCTGCTTACTTGCTTGGCGGCTTGCCGTCTTAAAAAGTTTGGATCGATTTTTGACCCTTTTCCCGTGACCCAATCGAGCTGAAACTTGGCAAGTAGACTCGAGGCGACGATCAAGAAGATCTATCGAATTTTCGTTAAAAAAAAATATATAGTATAATTTCGGATTTTTAGAAAATTAATTTTTTTATTCAATTGGTTTATTCAAATTGGAATCATTAGAAAAGTTTGATTAGCAACGGCGGCCAGATAACGTCGCGGAATATTTTCTAAATTTGAATTACTCTGTCGGTATACATAATAGGTACTTCACTACGAATGTCGAAAATCTAAATTGATTGACAAATGTTTTTTATTATCTTCAAAGCTTGAAGTGTCTTATCAAAGCTCAAAACATCTGACATTTTAGAAATATATTAAATTACTATAAGTTTAGTGTTATGTTATATGTTTTAATTCGTGTTAGTTATTTTTATATTTTACAAAGAAAGGAGTATAATAAAAAACTTGTTTTTATGGGTTAATTTTTTATCATTATAGATTTTTTCGGAAGTTTTTGTGTACTTACTTACTTTATGTATTCTTCTATGTACTTTGTAATTTTGCACTGTTATAATCTAGTAAACAGGGTGTAACAGAGCTAGTCCACTATACTAAACAGGTGGATTCCTGCTTTGAGTATGAGTTGAAAATGTTCAAGCAACTATGATATCAATAACCTAATATCAATAGTTATGCAATATCAAAGTTTACATTTTTTTCAATATTTCTGACTTATTTTTTACAAAACGTTGAACCATTATTACAGTAACTTATATCGATTACAAAAAAATCATTCGTTTCAATAAAATTTAAATAAAATAATGAAGGTTTTTGTCATTTTATTTTGTATTAAAAGGAATGAATTTTTCATATTAGATGTAAGTTACTGTAATGATGGTCCAACGTTTTGCAAAAAAGAAGTCAGAAATATTGGAAAAAAATACAAACTTTGATTTTGATCGATCTCCCTAACTATCGACATTAGGTCAGGGTTGCTTTTCGAATCATATCATGGCAGCAATCTTCCTGAAAAGTATTGTGGACTAGCTCTGTCGCACCCTGTATATTATAACTTCTTTGTATTTTTCTTGCCATTCTTTCCCATTTCATTCGTTCGGCATGCCCAAACCATCTGAGCGACCCTTATGCTAAGACCAGCTTTACGTTATTTCCTAGCATCTTCATTCTTTACTCCATAATAAATGGATTTGTAATATATTATTTGTAACATCTTATTTTTAATTTTTGCGCACGGTATGGTGTTCGCTCGAGTGATTCGCGACTTCGTCCAAAAGACAGCACGCCCCGTATACTTTTGGAGGTAAGTCCAAACGCTAGCAATTATTTTTCACGTACGTTGCACAATCTGATCCAATATTTGGTCGGTGAAGGGTGGCCAGTGGCGGCTCTGCGGCTCTGCGTCTCGGCGATAAGGGATAAGGGATAAGGGATGTAAACATACCCGCCCTGGCGGCGCGGCCCAACTACCCGCCTTCAAGGAGCTGTGACGTCGTCGCAAATTGACCCCTATGTTGTACAGTAGGAGCCAGCGACCGCCAGACTAACGTTATAGTATCAAACCTGAAATATTTTAGTCTTTTATATATTTTTTATTTGAGACACTAACGGGACAATGCGTAAATAGGTACATGACACACAAATAATAACACATTATAAATCGAGACTCTGCCCATTATTCCAATTAAAAGTGTCTTCGGCACGCTCTAGCAACATGAATGTGTACCCATATTATATATTTAGTGTATGAATGTAGTGTGGTCATATAAGAATATGTAAATAAATAATTGATTTAATGGTTCTATGGGTTCGGGTCATTGTTTAAAAAATGAATATTGTAAATGAGTGACTTTTGAACATGGTAAGGTATCTGCAAAAATATCAGCATCGATATTAGGGTCAGCACAATACACGTTGTAAGTACGACACAGTCTTGTGATGGGAGAAAAGCAACCAACATTATCAGTGTGCTGGCTTATTCTAAAGAATTCCGGATTTCTTATACGGGGTTTAACATGCGTATTTATGTCAGATAGAGAAAATCAATGGCTCCACTGAGAATCTTGTGTAGCACAACGAGATCGGATATTTTTCGTCGGGACTCAAGTTTGTGCATCTTGAAAAAGGCAAGTCGATCTTCGTAGCTGTGAAGGTTATTGTGTTGACCAGCTTTGTATGACAAAATACGTAGAAACTTTTTCTGCACTCTCTCGATTCTCATAATATGTGTTGTATAATAAGGTGATCAAATAACCGATGAATATTCCAAGATACTTATATTTTCTGTAGAAATACACTATAGTAGATAATACTATGATATTTGAATTCGGGAGATTTTGGTAGATAACAGGTAATACAGGTACGAGTGAATGTGTAAGTACAACGTTAAAATATCAGGTAATATTGTTAAATAAAATTCAGATTTGTTACTACAACGTAAATTCCATGGTTATTCACAGAGTTTCAGAGCGTCAAATTGCAAGAAATGAGCCGCGAAAAACGTCTGGCAATGATTAATATGAGTGTATAGTACTGTCTCGTTAAACATACTAAAATATCCGGTTTGTTATTTTTACCTTTTACTTACTTCTGTTTTTTATATCTTTAATACCTGCCAAAATCCCCCGAACTCAAATGTCATAATTTTCTAACCTTCTTACATACTCATAGTGTGCATTACAGGAAGTATTTCAGGTTTGATACGATAACTTTGTAAGTCTGGCGGTGTTAAAAAAAGTGTTAAAATTAACTATTTTTATATTCTTTGATATATTTAGAACAAAAATATTGAAATACAATATCTTTGGTGTTATTGCTTCCATGGCTTTATTCGATAAACACGTGCGTACATTTCTGACAGTAAATTTCGTTACTTATTTTCATAATTAACGAATAAGTATTTATTGTACAAGTAATTATCGAAATATAAGTAATTATTGGAGTCTGTATATTGAGAAACCAGAAACTGCAACTTCTTAACGATTATTGTTGATTTTTACATGAATATGTTGTTAAAAAAAAGCAATCGTGCGCGAAATCGCGCGGCAGACAAGGCACATTCCGCGTTACGTACGGCCGGCATATGACCGGGCGAAAGGCATAAACTTGCTGAAGATACAAAAGCTGAAACACTATTCCCTAATTCGCACTCTTCGTACTAGAACATACCTCAATCAGGTAGGTACTTTTTATTCTCACCGTTTCGTTTATCGCCGTCCATTTCTATGGTTATTTCACTGTTTGCTTCTATTCACTCACTTCGATGACTTTGCCAGCTGTCAAAAATAAGACTGAATTGCGCGATGCCGCCGTGTTTACATAGAGAACGTTCTTCTCTCGAATGTTTTCTTTCATTTTTGTGTGTTCACTAGATTTCAAGTTGTTTCCAAATTATTCTAAATTTATGTGCAACTGTGCTCGATCATGTACAGTTCATATCGGTTTTAGGAGCTCGTAACTAAATACTTGTCAAGTCAGTTGAATGAGTAAAATAATATTTTCCCAGACGGAGAATCAAATAAATCTAACTGGCGGGCATACCGCACTGCTGACGAGTATTTAGCCGTGTCATTGCTTGACTACAGTGGGTGGCCATATGATTAGGGACAGTGCTCATATTTATGTAATTTCTGTATAAACCATTTTACGAGCAAAACGAATAGATTTTCATGTGGTTGTTTTATTTGATATTGCTGCTGGTATCATGATTTTCAGTTTTTGTAAGTGGCAATACTGAAAACCTGCGTCATTTTTGACTTAAGTGATGTTATCTCTCAATTGGTTAACGCTTGTTGAAAATTACCGGTGTAAGAAAGTGGTTTAAAATATTTTAAAATTATATTTTCCAAGTTTTTTTCATCCGAAATAATTAAAACGTAAGTTGTATTTACATTTGCATTGTATTTGCTGAATTTTACGAATGAATTTCAATTTTTTTACAATATACCGTGATCACCTCAAAATTGCTTTTTTTTAGCATGGGTAAGACTTCAAACACATCCCCAAAAAAATGTAGAGACAGGCAGACATTATTACTTCATTCTTCACATTTCCAGAGAGACATAGCAACTATTTCGGATGTTTTGAAGTCTGTCGTATACCGTATAAAAAATAAAATCGATCAAAACAAACCCCTGGAAGCAGGCCCAATGGGAAAATGTGGCAGAAAAAGGATCACCACTCATCGTACCGATAGTAAAATCAGGGATATTTGCCTCGAAAATCGTAAGAAGAGTGTTGACCGTGTGACTACGATGATGAACGACGAAGGAATGAAAGTTTCAGAAAGGACAGTCCGCAGGCGGCTAGCCGAAGAGAACTTGATTGGTCGTCGGCCTATCAAAAAACCACGCCTCACCGAAGCCATGAAGAAGAAGCGACTGTAATAGACCAAACAATATCAAAACATGACTGTTGAAGACTAGAGTCGATTAAGTATAATTTTTTTAATTATCCTGTTTGTTAATAATGAATCATTGTGATAATTATAATATTTTAGAGGTATTATTCTTCGACGAATCGGCGTTTCAGATTTTGGTCGATAAAAGTTCATTCGTCGAACGACGTCCTGGAGAGGCAGTTCCATCCAGACTGTCTTGTTGAACGGGTTAAACACACGGTTAGTGTCATGCTGTGGTCTATTATCTCAACGAAGGGCATGGGGCGCCTATACATCGTAGAAGGGACCATGAGGCAAGACCAGTACAAGAGAGTACTAAAAACTCGCCTACTACCATAGCTCAAAGAATGGTTCCCTGGTTATGGAGAGTAAATTTTTATGCATGATTTATCACCTTTCCACAAAGCTAGGAGTGTGACTGCATTCCTGGTTGAAAAAAAAATACTTTTTTCCCTGGCCAGGGAACTCACCAGACATGAACCCTATAGAGAACATGTGGGAGCTCACCAAATGGACAGTCGCCAAGCAAGTGATCACCACCAAGCGACAGTTGATTGAAACACTCATCAGAAAATGGCATCACAATCCCGAACTCCAACAAAATGCTGAAGTCTGTATAAAGAGTATGCCCCGACGCATAGAAGCCATAATTGCAGTAAGGGGTGGAATCATTTAATGCTGAGATTATTTTTATTAGAATTCTATTAATTCACATGAACACTTATAAGAAAAATATACAATAGTTTTGCATACGAAACTTGTTGTTTTTATGATCTCAATAACACACCCTAGTAAATAAAAAATATATTTTAGACTTACAACCAATTATCTGTGTGATAAATGCTGTTAAACTAGAAAAAAGTAAAATCTGAGCACTGTTCCTAATAATTTGGCCACCCACTGTATATAGAAAAAATATTTGAAAAACTGAAAACTGGCGTACAGTGTAGAGTACAGTATATATGGCGTACAGTAGAGTGTACAGTATGTAGAGTGCAATGACCAACTGACGCATACTGAATACTCCCTATTCTATTCTATTCTCCCGACACGGCTCCGTGTTAATTTTGGCTATTCCCCAAGTTAAAAATGCCGCTAAAAAGGACCCGATTTGAATCAAAACATTACGCGAGACGCGACGGCTAAGCTGAACACCATTACAAAAGACGCGGTCCAGAAGTGTTTCCAACAATGTCGGGACCGCTGGAAGAAGTGTGTGCGTTGCCATGGGGACTACTCTAAAGGAGATTAGAGTAATTATTATGTGTGTTAGGGTGTATTAGAACAATAAAGGGTTGAGGGGAGAAACATCTCTGTTATGTTCTTACCTTTTTTGTAACTTATTTGTGACCAGTTGTGGCAAAAAGTTCAGATCTGAGCAAGGGATCAATTTTGTGACTATTTGTGATAAAGGGAAGTATGCCTTTACATCCGTTGAAGGATCTAACTCTGAATTTTTTATTTGTTTGTTTATTTTATTATTCATTTAACATTTGTTGATATAGATAACTAATAACTAAACACTAGGTAAAACCTGTTCTGTGGCAGTTATTCTTATTTGATAGTTATGTAATAGTAACAAATAACAATAGTAAATAAGTATAAACGTCAAAATGAAAGAAAAAAGAATTTAGTAATATATACAATCATAAGAATACATAAATCTGAACGAAAAGAAAATATACATATAAAATTAAGATAAAAATTTAAGTAAATATAAAAATAAATACTATATTAGAGTACACTTGAAATGATGTAGAGAAGATTTGCCAATTCAGAGGTCAAGGGCGGATCACTTCTTAGCATAACTTCTACCTGATATTTTTATACAATTATTAATACGGTGTTTAAAAAGTTTTAGTTTCATTTGGTAACTTGCTAAAAACAAGCGGAGCAGTGAAATTAAATTATCTTTGTCCAAAAAACGTTTTAATTTTAGGTACCTCGAAATTAATTGCATTTGCCAGCCTTGTAACCCGTGTTTGTTGTGTACGCTTAAAATTTACCTTGTCCTTGTGATATTTTACAAGTATGGTTTTAAGGTTTAATTGCCTCGAGACAAGAACTTTAAATATTCCAAACAAATTGTCACACTTTATCGCTAATGAAAATTACAATACATCTCTTCAGATCCAAGGATCATCGTGATCAGGGAGAATCTTCTCCTTCATTGAAATGAACAGACCTGATCATGGATTAAAAAGTGCGTATGAATAAACGTGTGTGCCGACCAAAGGTTCGATATTTTTGAGACATAGTAATACATGTCAACAATCATGTCGTGTGACGAATGAAGACGATTTTTACTCCCTTTCTTTTAACTCGTAGCGTCTGTTTGTTTGCTTGTCTGGAGAAAAATCTTTGGATCGATTTTTAACCTTTTTGCCGCAATCCAATCGAGCTGAAACTTTGCAAGTAGACTCGTGGCAATGATAAAAAAGATCTATCAAATTTTCGTTACAAAAATTAATAATTATAGTATAATTTTGGATTTTTAGAAATTTTAATGGTTTTTTATATTGGAAACCATACAAACGTTTGACTACTACCAACAGCGGCCTGACGACGTCACGGAATATTTAAAATTTGAATTACTTCGGTATATGTAATAGGTACTTCACTACGAATTTCGAAAATTTATGACAATTGGTTCACCGATGACAGCAAAATTCGGTTTTTTGGAAAGAAATCAAATAACAATTTATTTTTTTATTTATTTTTAAACAGTGTAAATATTAAATTAAATATTATAAATAATCAGGTCCTTTATGCAAATAGTTATCTTTTAAATTTATTTTCATGTTAAGTAGGTACTTTATATTATCATTTTCATATATAACTTTTTAATATTTTGATCTATACTTCGATTTCTAAATATTATTTTTGTTATCCTGGCGAAGAAGCCATTGGCTTCGAAACATGTTGAATTTTTTCAATAAATAAGTGGTTTTTACAAAGTTAATTTATATAAATTAAAAAAAAAAAACAATTTATTTATTTTAGATTTCTGCTACAATACTCAAATCTGGTTCAGACGATTTTAAATCATTTGACGCTGGAAATTCATAAAGTACGATATTGTTGATAATTGAATCCAATTGAATCTATAAAAATCTTGATTAAATTAACTGACAAATGTTTTTAGAATTTAAATCTTCAAAGAATGAAGTGTCTTATCAAAGCTCAAAACATCTGAAATTTTAGAAATTCCTGTAAGTTAAGTGTTATGTTATATATTTTAATTCGTCTTTAATTGTTAAGATTTTAATTCGCCAAAAGGAATGTAAGAGGAAATAAAACAAAAAGAAAATTCAAAGGAGATAAAGAGATATTTTTAGAGATTTTTGACAAAGATATTTTTAGTCAATCAATTATTTAATTAGGTGCATGATGGTAAACTAAATTTGCAAAGAAAGGGTGTAAAATAAAAACTTAGTTTTTATGGGTTAGTTTTTTATTTATTGATACATATATAACATTTACGATAGTCTCATCTGTATTATTCCCGGTGCCATATTGTTCATCATTCAGTTAGGCTTCATTATGCACCCTCTCTGTCCGTGTCCTCCCCTGGCTGGGACCTACCCGAGCTGGCGGGTGGCCCGCTCGAGCCTGCCCGGGCGGGGCGGGTGGTGACGGAGCCTCCGACCATCTGACGGTGTATCTGCTAACGGAGTGTTATCCCGCAGTTAGGCTTCATTATGCACCCTCTCTGTCCGTGTCCTCCCCCGGCTGGGACCTACCCGAGCTGGCGTGTGCCCCGCTCGAGCCTGCCGGGCGGGGCGGGTGGTGACGGAGCCTCCGACCATCTGGTGTATCTGCTAACTATCCCGCTTCATAGTCCTCCCTGGCGGGTACCCGAGCTGGCCCGCTCGAGCCTGCCCGGGCGGGGCGGGTGGTGACGGAGCCTCCGACCATCTGAGGGTGTATCTGCTAACGGAGTGTTATCCCGCAGTTAGGCTTCATTATGCACCCTCTCTGTCCGTGTCCTCCCCTGGCTGGGACCTACCCGAGCTGGCGGGTGGCCCGCTCGAGCCTGCCCGGGCGGGGCGGGTGGTGACGGAGCCTCCGACCATCTGACGGTGTATCTGCTAACGGAGTGTTATCCCGCAGTTAGGCTTCATTATGCACCCTCTCTGTCCGTGTCCTCCCCCGGCTGGGACCTACCCGAGCTGGCGGGTGCCCCGCTCGAGCCTGCCCGGGCGGGGCGGGTGGTGACGGAGCCTCCGACCATCTGACGGTGTATCTGCTAACGGAGTGTTATCCCGCAGTTAGGCTTCATTATGCACCCTCTCTGTCCGTGTCCTCCCCTGGCTGGGACCTACCCGAGCTGGCGGGTGGCCCGCTCGAGCCTGCCCGGGCGGGGCGGGTGGTGACGGAGCCTCCGACCATCTGACGGTGTATCTGCTAACGGAGTGTTATCCCGCAGTTAGGCTTCATTATGCACCCTCTCTGTCCGTGTCCTCCCCTGGCTGGGACCTACCCGAGCTGGCGGGTGACCCGCTCGAGCCTGCCCGGGTGGAGCGGGTGGTGACGGAACCTCCGACCATCTGACCGTGTATCTGCTAACAGAGAGTGTTATCCCGCAGTTGTGGTGCGGAGCCGCTATTGGTTCGTACAGGCGGACACTAGACATTTTTTTAAAAATAAAATCGAGTTATAGCGTTTACGCATTATTGAAGTGAAACATCTTTGATCGCGATATATGTCTCACACAGACGAAGTTATATGGAAAATATGGTGTGAAAGTCTTTTGGGTAATTAAAGGACTTACGCCTATCATATGACTGGCGTTTTACATTTTAACGTTCACCGATTCCACCCATGATTGACCACCACCTTTATCAAAGTTTTGAAGTTGTGTATATGTTATTTATATACCACGTTTCTCTTTGCCATGTAAAATCGTCTAGTGTTGTAATTTGTTATCCCCACAATGGGAACGTTGGTAATGAGATATCCGTTCGTGACTAGAGAATACGACAATATTCTTTTTCATGTGTAAATGACATTCAGAATACGCGTGGAAATCATTTTAATTTTTGACTCCTTTTTGAACCGGTTTATATTTTCAAAACATTTTTGAAATAAATACCTAATGGTGTTTTTTAAAAAAATTAACATTCTCAAAAATATTGGTATTGTCTTTAGAATATAAAAAATATAATTTTGAATATTTATTACAAATACTGTTAGGTTACGTTAGGTTAGCTCTGCTTAGGTTAGATCTACTTATAAATAGTTAAACTATCTATAATACGATTGCGCATAAAACGCATCTAATAACGCGTTATTTTTCCTCTGCCAGATATTTTTTTTTAAAGAAATGAAGTGTACAGATCGTTTTAAAAAACATTTTAATGTTATTTAATAAATTGTAAAATTATTATATTTACATTACTTAACATACGAGTAACTTCACAGCGAGATATATCGATATTTATATTTTTTTACGTCAGTTTTATATTTTTACGATTTACTTGCTCAATTTTTTGTATTTTTATTACCTGTTATCCGCCAAAATCCCCCGAACCCAAATGTCAAAATATCGAAATCGTTTTACCTACTATAGTGTTCATTTACGGAAAATATTTCAGGTTTGATATTATAACGTAAGGCTGGCGGTCGCTGACTTAGTCTATTATTGTACCGATTAAAATACGATCACTCACGGTAACCTTATATCATTTGAATTTACCCTCACATACAAATGAGGACATAATGGCATTAAAAATTTATCAAAAAAGCTGGCAATCGAAAATAGCCAATGGCTGGCTGGACGCCCTCGATTTCACTGGTCTGATACCTACCTTGTTCCTGCTCGAAGGGCTAGTTTTGGGTGGTTTCGTGTGAATATTGTTTCGATTATATGTTTCGACAATAAATTATTATATTAATTCATCACTACAAGGACTTCACGGACCCGAGAACTAATTCAGTTATATCTGCTTAAGTTTCATGCTTAAATATAAAATTATTGTTATAGAAGCTTCACAGAAACTAATTTACATGGTTTATATGGTTAACGTGTATGGAAGTCTTTAAAGGGTATTTATGTAAGAGACTAGTTGTAACCCGTCAAAAATGACGGTTCTTTTACATGTCGGTTCAAGGAATAAGCGTTTATTTATTTTATTAAAAAAATAATTTCGAAAAAAAGAATAATAAAAAATTCGATAAAAAAAAATTAAAAATCCAAAAAATAATTTTTCGTAAATTTTTTTTTCAAAAAAAATTAACCTAGCATAAAAAGAGTTATGTGGATGGACGGACAGACAGACAACGAAATTAATTATTATTTTTAAATAGAGATGCGAACACGGTATGTGTGTCACATCAATATTCCTACTATTTTCAAATTAAGCTCAACGCTTGTGCTACGAAAATAGGACTAACTTGCTGGTTTGGAGTGAGGTTCGAACCCGTGACCTTTGGATCACGAGGCGAGAGTCCTAACTACAAGACCATTCTCATGACTACTCAATCTATTATAATTGGGATATTTTATACACACCGTAATATATAATATTTCGACCGCGATTTGTTAGACATTGTTATACAGAGAATTATGTATTTTTATAATAAAAAAAGGTAAAATTACGAAATTTGTACTCGCACTTCTCGGATTGGAGAAGTTCCGGGTTCGTATCGCAGTGGTAACCATTTATTTTTTGGTTATAATACTTTTTCTGTATATTTTTCTAATTGATTTATCTTATTTGTTAAAAGTATCACCATACTATGTTGAAAATTTTCAACTTCACCTCAAAATGAGTTTTAATTATAAAAAAATGAGTTTTAATTAAAAAAAAAGTTATTAAGCTACATGAAATTACATCAAGTAAATTAAAATGTTTTGTTAAGAATTCTCTACTAATGGCATTATAGGCAATTCAGTACCTTTTAAATTGATAATCCTCGATGACTGCATTTAAAACATTTTTAAATTTAGACATTGCTGCCTTTGCTTTTAAACCTCACAATTGTAATCAAGATTCTCAAGTGGAATACGTAGCGTATAGTTTATGAATATAAAAAACTTATGCGGTATTCTTTCAATTTTGTAGGAATGAATGTTACAGGAAAGTGATAAAGAGTGTGGTAAAATGTGGAATTATATTCGAGGTAGCTTCTGACTATAGTAATGTGCAAGTTGACATAGTAAAAATCTTTCGATGTACATGTATATTCTGTAAAAAATTACGTGTGTGGTCGGGGGACCCCCCTCAGAAACAAAATCCCTTTCTTCAATTCCGAATGTAATTCAACTAAACTAAACTAGATTGTTTATATTTGTATATTTTTTATATCAATATACATATATATATATTATTAAACATATTTTTCATTTATTTAAGGAACGAGTCCCGTAATATTTAATACGAAATGTTCGTATTAAATATTACGGGTTCGTGGTTCGAATCCAGGTTCCAGCATTTAATTTTTCAGTTTTATTATTTGATATTTGTGTATTTCTCTTTATTTCATTTATTTATTTCGTATTAAATATTACGGGACTCGTTCCTTAAATAAATGAAAAATATGTTTAATAATATATATACTCTATTTGCAGTTTAGCAAAGAATACTTCCATTGTTCGGAAATCGACTAGCGAGAAGACGTCAAAGCTTCGTTTGATATTCTCGTAAACAGTCGATTACTTCCCGAATAAAAATGGAATAATATAAATAAGTGAATTAATAATTCAAAGAGAAACATATAACTATCAAATATTGACGACTTGTTAAGTCGCTGGGATAGTGAAATTGGTAACACGCTGTGCGCGAAACACAGAGGTCCGTGGTTCGAATCCAGGTTCCAGCATTTAATTTTTCAGTTTTATTATTTGATATTTGTGTGTTTCTCTTTATTTCATTTATTTATTTCGTATTAAATATATATATATATTATACATATATCTATATATATATATATATAATATATAAACAACCCGTGTTTCCCTACCCGCCAAGTTTTCTCCACAACCAGCCAAGCCACCGGTGGTTATGGTGGTGGATAGCCCTTGGTGTCACATCGAAAATATGCGAGTTTGGTGGGGGTGGCTGTGCGTGGGTGGGAGTTGGTGACGAAAATGTGCTTTCCAGCACATTGTTTTGTTATGGGAAAGCTGTAAATGCTCCAGATTGTTTCAAAATAGGTGCGCCGACTGTGTCGGTGAGTCTAAAAGGTTTCGCAAAAACCTGCTCTAGTAAGTTCTGGAAAGTTCTATAAGGTTCTAAACTAAGTGGCGAAGTGTGCGAATTGGCGGAATGTGTCGGTGTGTCTAGAAGGTTCCTGTATATTCGATAAATTTCTTTAAAGTTCTGGAAGGAGAATGTTCTAGAAGGTTCGCAAAAGTTCTACGACGATCCAAACAATGTACTAAAATCTACGCGCGGGCACAGCTAGTTTGTATATAAAACATTTTTTAATTTTGGATTTTTTATTTATTTCATTTAAATTTATACATATAAATGAAGGTAGTTGCTTCACTAGACAAGGTCTGTTCTGAAGCAACTACCTGTACAGTTTTTCTTTTTAGGTTTAAACATTAGCAAAACACTACATATTAGAAATAAAATTTTTATATTGCACGTAAGAAATAAAACACAAAGTCAAAAATGACTGGATATTAGAAATATATTTTTGAACATTATATATAAGGAATAAAAGGCTCCGTACATCGAACGTTCAAGCTCCAGAGTTAGAAAATACATAAATTCAAATTCTACGCAGCTTCATGAATCTCAGTTTTCCAAAAATGGTGTACTACGCAATTCGTCAAAGTATTCTTAGCTACGCCAAGTGCGCGTGGGTTGGTGCGGCCCCAACTATATTAGAGCCTTCAATAAAGTCTCAGAAATGACAAACCAGAAACCATTTCGATATTTCTGCCTTTGCTTTTATTCCCTTATACAACTATATACAACTACTATATACACCTACTATATACAACTATACACAACTTTCAAAAATTTTATGTTATGTTTGTGTTCTTACAGTGAAATTGGTGAACGTTGCATTGTGTAAAGCGATCACCCAATCCAGGTCAAACCGGGCACTAGCGCTGGGCTACTGAGGTTTCTGTAATTTATCTTAATTAATAAACAGTTTACTATTGTTCTTTTTATTATTAAATTATATTTATATATAATTTAGTTCCGCTCATTTGAAAAGAATGGTCCATCTCTCCTGGAATTACTTTAAATACACATTTTAAATATACGATAATGTAGAATGATCGTTTTTCAACGTCAAAATTCGTGCAGAAAGAAAACACGAGTTTGCGAGGACGGGGGGAGGGTCGTTGTCACGCTAAACAACCCTGGAGGAACAAATCGCCTCCCAGTCCCGAACTTTGGAGAGCGAAGTTTCCTGCACCCTTAACCTTCGACCTTGATTTCTTGCGAGTAGCGAACCTCCCCGTACAGTTATTTCAGCTGGTCCCAAGTATATTTCAAAGCAAAACTAAATAGAGTTGGCGAAATGATTTGCAGGAATTAAGTTAAGATGTTTTCCGCTCGGATAGACTTGAATTTCAAATTATCAACATTTCAAGAGTTACGGGGGCCATTTGTGTATTTAAATATTTCTCGTTAATTATGTTTCCTTCGTAGAAGTTTCATTCTTTCTGGTGGGAATATTTTAATTTTTTTTTTGGCTTTTTACGTGCTCTTATTTAATTATTTCTGTCTGTTGTTTGTTGTGATGGAATCTTATATTTGATTTTTCGCCAACTTCCCGACTAGTTAAAGCTTTGAGACTTTCAACATTTGCGTAAAATGGATGGGTGACTATATTTAATCATTTTCGACATGATCTGGTTATTATCAAACATAATAATTTCGCTGTCTGTCCGTCTGTCCGCAACTTCCTGTAACGTCAGTAATTTCGTTTAAATTCACAACTCAAAAAACCAAATTACACGGCTGGAAGTAAGCAAATGCTAGCGCAGCACCCTAGCGACATTGCTACCATCACCTCTCCGCGGACCGTCAATAATATACTGTATAATATACTAGGGCTTAGCAAAGACGCGAACCATTTCATTTTCCGTGATTTTTCACAGGTGTACGGCTAGTTTCGAATAAAATTTATAATCAGGTCACTCAAAAGCAAGAGCCGCAGACACAAAATGCCGTTCGAAAATTTATTTTAAATATAAGGTCGATATATTCACGGAAACATAGAGGGTTTCTATAGCTTAGTGGTCAGAGCTCCGGCCCCGGAAAGGAGGTGGCCTGGGTTCGAATCCCAGTTGTAACCTTATATTTTTTCCTAAATTAGATTTTTCTGTATGTCTTTCTAATTGATTAATTAATTTGGTTTTAAAAAATTTAAAACAACCTGTTTAATATTTGGTTGCTACATGGGTGATGTTAAAAAATCGATTACGAATTTATGCAATGTTTTGAATTTATTGTTTGACTTGTTAATAAATTAAGCATCAATATGAGAAAACAAAAAATTCAGCCATTTACACAATTTTACTAAATTTCAATGGACTGTACAATCATATCGTAATTTGGACTACATAAATTCCTTTTATTTTTTAGTGCGACATCTATTATTTTTTGTTAGGTGCTATCATCTCTTTTGTAACATATCCTCTCCCTGCGCAGTTCTATGAAAACAGTGTCATTCAAAATACATTAATCCCTCGCCACTTCACGCTTCGACTTTCGCAGATTCACTCTATCGCGTTTTTTTTCCAAAAGTTGTCATATGTATGACTTTTTGTAAAAATTATATTACACTTTATATTAGATTAACAATTACGTATTGCAATAATTTTTTCAACGCCCTTACAAACGCTTGGTCCCTACCGCTCCATGATAGTTTCATATTCTACCACTTTTACAAAGTCTCCACCCATCGTTTTAAAATATTTCTCGAAACGTTCGCAAATGCGGTGAGTCACTAAGTCAACATCCGGTGGAAGCGGATACACTTTTTGCTTTGCAAACAAAATTTGGGTTTGCGGCGCTCTGATATGCCATACATTTTGGAAGGGTGAGTTTGGTATAAAGTATGATTTATTTATTTTTAATTATAATATAGTTTTAACAATAATTGATTGAAATTTTTTGCTGAGTCGTCTGTTTGTTATATAAATGATCTCCCATGGTCATACAGACTAGTATAATGGTGACTAGAGGGGTTTTATTTCATCTTTAGAATGGTAATGCCCTTATTTGAAATATCATAAATAGGTTTTCTATGCTCTGACTACGAAAATATTCAATTCATTAACGAAAAATCCTACTTCGTGGAAATTCACTTATCGCGGTAGGGTCTGGATTGGATTAACCGCGAAAAATGAGGGATTACTGTACTCGAATTGGGTCCAGACAAAAAGTAATCTTCTCCAACTCATCTGGTCGTTCCACTCCCGGGTCCATCAGGGTAGATGACGCCGACGCGACGGGTTATTTTGCTTCCAGTTTCTATTAATATCTAAGATTCTCTGGGTTACATAAAAGTCGTAATACATTTTAATCTAGTCATACAAACGCACTACGTTTTTTCACTTTTATAAATTACTTAAAATTAATGCATCACGTAATAGTGAAAAAATTGAAACTTTATATGTTAGGATAACACTTGTGTGGACCCTTTAAATTTAATTTTTAAAAGGTATCAATTATTAATTCATCCGAAGGAAACATCTAGATCTGAAAAAAGAAAGTGGCATTTGATTTAGTTTATATATTTTTCCATGGAGAGACCTATGCTTGGCGTAAGCCTAAGGGTTAGATAGAATTAGAAATGATGACATTAGGCGCACAACCAGAGTAATATCATGGATCGTGTAGCGAAGCTAAAATAGCAATGGATAGAGCATATTTCAAGGCAGGGTGCTACAAGATGGAGCTCCGGCTCTGGAAGTAGAGATCTTGGGAGAATAAAAGCGGCTTTGGAAGACCTCAAAAGATATGGACCCCTTTGGGGGGGAAGAAATTACTACAACTAGCAAACAACAAAGAAGGATGTGGAAGAGGCCTATATACAGCAACAGAGAGATGAAAGCTAAATATGAACAAGAAGGAGAATATACCTTTTTCAATGGTTTTAGAATACTATAAAGGTTGAGAAGAGAAGCATCTTTTGATTTTCTAATTCTTTTGTAACTCATTTTGATGATCCTTCATATCCTTTAAAGAATCATACAGTTTTTTGAGATAAAGTGCAACAAGAGAAAAAGATTTCTCTTCAGATTGAGGGATCTCCTTAGATCGACTCAGACCAAGTCTCATCTAGAGATTCAACAGTAAATGAGTACATCACTTTGGTAATACTATTGATACCTAATTTAAATGAGAGACTAATTTAAACAAAAAATTGTTTACATTATAATGTTAAGCGGAATTAGTGATAAGATACGGAATCAAAAACTGGGGTCTATCTTGTAAAACAAACAATTTTGCCTCATCTCCAAATAAAAGGTGGCCGCTTACGATACTGATATAGATTTAAGGAATTCGTTGTTAATGGAAGGAAAGCGCCCAGACTTATAATTGTGGTAGTGGGTTGAGTTTGAAATAATAATGTATTTTTTTTGTATTTTGTACTCACTATTCTCTTAGTGTCTCATTAAAAAAATATATTTAAAAAAAATATCATCTTGCTGCTACGACCCATTGGGGATCATTTCCTTCTCATGCAGTCATTTTTGCCACAATTAATAAATTGTGTTTTGTTAGTTATAAATAAAAAGTTATTATTTTTGGGAATATTTGTTATCATTTGTTTTAGTCAAGTTATCTTGTCTTAATTAACTGTATTGCAGCATTACTCGTCTCACCAAACCAAAGTATTAGATAACGAAGCGTAAACATGTTTTGAATCTGTCAAAACAAACTCATCGCGCGACAAGCCATACGAATTATGCTACTTCAATTGGTTCAATATGTCTGATAACCAGGGCTGGGAAGTCGGAGTTGTTGATTTATGATATTTTAAGCCGAGGCGGAGATATCTCACGGAGACGAGGCTATTTATGTGAGAAAATAGGCATGGAAGTCTTTTTGGGTGTACATAGGGCTTACGATCTATCATATGGCTGACTTAATTGATCACTTTACACAATAGAACGTTCAGTCATTCCACCCAAGATCGCCTACACATTTATCAAAATTTTGGCAGTTTTATATATGGTTTTTATCCACCTTGTTTTGAATGTTTATAACTATATACTAACGCCATAATTGGATTTTTTTGAAAATATGTCATTCTCGTGAAAAATTATGTAGATGTCGCTATATTATTTTTATATGTATTTGACATTCATCCAAATTATTAAAATACACACTTAAATCTTCTTCTTCTTCTTCTTCAGCCTTCATCTCTCCACTACTGGATATAGGCCTTTTCCATACCCTTCCATCCTTCCTTGTTATTTGCTAGTTGTAACCATTTCTTCCCCCCCACAGCGGCTATATCGTCGGCCCATTTGAGGTCTTCTGCATCCTCCTTTATTTTCCCAAGGTCTCCATTGCAGAACTTTGGGAGTCCACCTTGTAGCATCCTGCCTTGCAACATGTCCTGCCCATTGCCATTTTAGCTTCGCTACACGATCCGTGATATACTCTAGTACTGCACCTAATTTCATCATTTCTAATTTAAACACTAGAATACGCCTTAAAGTATTTTGTGAATAGTATAAGCAGAAATCGAGAAATATGATGATTTTTAAAATTAACGTATAGTGTTACTTACTATCTGTCATAAGTATTTTATAAAACAATAAATATTTACATTTACAAAGAATTATTCTTCTTTTTTTGTTGATTTTTTTTTACTTATTATTTTACTAGGTGTAAACCGTCAAAAATGACGGAACATTGAACAACGTATATATTTAAAGTATCTTTTTTACGTTCCACGGATAGGCGGCGGTAGCAACCCGGTTTTTTACCCGTGAATTCGAACGAAATGACGGACGTCAAACGAACTTACGGACGGACATACAAACAGACAGATGACGAAATTATTATATTGGATACTATTTATATTTTATAAACAAATAACCGGTTAAAATAACGGTTTGACTATCACCGGTGTGGTCATTATCGCGCGCCGCTTGCACTCGTATAAGTTTAATTAGGTCGGGGCGGATGACCACTCTAGCATAAAAAATACCGAATCGGGTGGCGAAGGTGTAAGGCCGATATGGGGGCTATTGCTCTTAAAAGGCCTTGGGTGTCAATCTTCACTGTTCGCACGAAATAAGTTCGAAGTCAGACTGTACTATAAAGTCAAAGCCGAAGTCGGCGCACTTTTAAACGGCTCCACAGCCCTGGTGGTGACATCAAACAACTGTTCATTGCGGTGCTGATTCAAGGAATGCGTAACCATTTGAACCAATCATCTGGCTTACCTACATACTGTAGGGCTACAAGCCAACAGCGGTGTACAAGCAAATGTTTGTGTGTGCATTTGTCGCGCGGTGAAGTGTTGTATGGTGCTTGCATTTTATAAAGTCTACAACCGAAGTTTGTGCATTTTCTGTATGTTTTATTGTGTAAAGTAATATTAGTTAGTCCGTATGTTCATTTCACTGATGTCGGTTTCTTGCTTATAATCAAATCAACGTCAGTGAGGAGGAGCGAAACAGACGTGAGTATTTAATCATGTTCAAGGTCATAGACGTTACTTAAAAAAATGTCAATACAAAATGGAGGACTACTGACCTATGGACCCATGTCAATAGTCCCCCATAACCAATTTATTTATAACATAGCTTGTAAATTTATTTTCCGCAATATTCCTGAAGTCAACCATAAAAAATATTTTTTATATGTTCTTATTTAGTAAATAATTCTTAATATTAACCGTTGATATGTAACAATGTCCGCCACTAACACTGTAAGATGGCGCAAATAATTACGAGGTTTATTATAATGAGGTACAAAAGGCAAAAAGCGAACTATTTTTTTTGGCGAAAAACAGTAAAAAACGTGATTTTTTTTTTCATCCATTTTTTTTCTCCGCCGTTTTATTATTTTTGCATTCGCATTAAAAATTCTAGTTCAGTCGGTTGCTGGTGATGTATTAAATTAAATTTTTGTTATTTCAATACTAGCGCATACCCACCTACTAATCGGGCCGTTGTATTCAAGGATGTTTTTGTATGTTAAAATTGCATAAAACATATAATAAACAATTTTTAAAATATTTCAAGCGTGTATTTATTAAGGCTAATAAACCCTACGTCAATATCTTTATTCAAAATCATAAAAATAGCCTTTTTTCGAGCGCCCACAAAATAAAATGGCGCCATAATATCATACTAGAAAAATAATATAATAATCATGAGTACTAGAAGTATCTTTAAGACCCGTTGTATGTAATATGTATTGTATAAAAGATTTATGATTAATATAACGTGGTTTTGTCCATTAAATAATAAGGCTTTTGTCTCCCATAATATTTCCACTTTCATGTAAAAAAAATAACAAAATTACTGTTGAAATATAAAAGCCAGTTACATAAAAAATACACTTTTTTGATTAGAAGACGGTCGTTCAGAAACTATATGGAGTTTTCCGGGCTAATCTGCCGTGTATCGGACTTGACTAGCCAAAGTTTCAAATCCGAATGGACCCTAGACTATCAGGGCTCAAGGGAATAACGAATTTGATTGCACACATTGTTATTACTAGATTGATGCATAATAATCCAGTTTTTTTTAAATTTTATTGTAACGTTATCAAAAAAAAAAAACAAATTTAAAACATATTGTCAAGGAACGCAGCTTTGGGAGGCAAATAAAAAACACTGAAACAATCTAAACTTTTATTTACTAAGCAAAAAATCACTGGATTTGAATTTAGTCGGAACACTGTTCTTAAATTTATTGTTATTAAATAGTTCTAGAATATTCCAGACACTTATTATTATACTGTTTCTTAATTCGAAATAATTAACTCTAGTCACAACTTATTTTATTGCATCGATCACTTTCGAGAAAATTCCGTTCAACTTTCGCACGTTATTTAAATCGCTCAGGTAGGTACTTGCCCGATATTAATTACTCGGTCCACAACACGGCGGCCACACCGATCTCGCACCGTTGCTAAACCCTGGTTAAACCTCACTCAGACTGACTGACTCCGCGTCGCGTGAGGCACTTGTATTTATAGGTAATTTCCTTCGATAATTTACGATAACTACCAAGTTTTTTCGAGAGGCTTGTGGAATATTCCGGAGATTACGGGAGATTCTAGACGATTCCAGAGTATTCCATAGTGTTGTTGTCAGTAACTGAGTGATAGATTTAGCGAGGTTTTGACAGCGCGCAACTCCTTTTGGTATCTAAAAATGCTATGTACAATTATCATTCGGGGGCGTAGTCACCATCGACGTCAATTAGTTTTTCCCATTTGCTTGAAAGACGGTAGATTTTGCAGGCAAAGAGTATCCAATTTCCTCAAAATCTGAAGATCGACTCATTTCTGACGCGTCGTCTAAGCTTTCCACCCTTTCTCGAAGTGGTATAGCATTATGTGGCGTATATATGTCACCCAGCAGCGGTCAGTCAACTGTAACCGCAAATTGTTACGCACTTAATCCGGAGTCATTCATTCGCGACCGCGTTATCTCTCTAGAGAATTCTACAACATTCCATTACATGGTAAAACACAAGTCAGAAGAGTCTAGAACATGCTACAGGCTTTTCGTCATCTTAAAAGCAAATCTGACTGAAGAATTCAACTATAAAGGGCGTCACGCGACGCGGGCTAAGGAATTCAGTTCGTGACTACAACAGTGCGACAACCGTAGCGTAAAAGAGCGTGATCAGTGATTCGTGATATTACAACACGCGATATTAGTAAGCGAGCAAAACAAAACAAATCAGTGATACCCGCAGAATAAAGGAAGAATATCGGTGCGAAAAGTGTCTATGTGCGAATATTGAACGGAGTTTACCAGAAGTAATCTAAACAATAGAGGCAGTGCAAATTAAGGAACAGTTCAATAATAAGCCATTTAGCGACTATAAAATTACTTTATTTTATTATTTATTTATTTTATTTTACTTCATTCGGTCATCCAACAGGGAGACGCAATTGCTTGATAAGATGAAATACAAAAAAAATTGTTAAATGTCTTCCTCAATTAAAGGATAACACAAATAGGACATAATCATAGATAAGTCAATTTGACAATGACAGATAAAACGTCATTTAAACAATTGTTCCAAATTAAGATTTAACATAGACATAAAGGGGCTCGTGATGTATATAATATACATATTACGAACGGTAAAACAATTTAACTCTTGTTCAGTCACTTTCTATGGTAATAAATTAAACTAAATTAACTTCCAGTGTATTTATTTGTCAATTAGTGTATATTATAGATATCTCACAGAGACGAAACTGTATTAATTATGGGAAAGTAGGTATAGAAGTCATTTGGGTGTACACAGGACTTATGACCTGTCTTTTTATGGTTGGCTTAAGTGATCACTTTACACAATTGTAACATTCGCCATTTCCACCCATGATAGAATATACCATGCTTATTCATTTTTTGGAAGTTGTATATATGTTCAAATTGCGTGGAAAGTTTTCATATATGAGTTGTAAGCGCCTTTTCCATGCGGCCTGTACAAAGCCATTTTCATTCCCCTAAATCCCCACAGATGTCTCTAATGAGAAAATCTACATTGATTTTTTTACGGAATTTTGGGAGCAATATACTTTATTGTGTGTAATGAAATTCATCCGAATACTTGCTAATTGCTAATTGATTAATAATGTCTCTGTGACATAAATCCAGCACTGTTCTGAAAGATTTGAACAAACTCAAAATATTCTGAATTATTTATTTGTCTCCCAAAACCACGTCCATGACAATTTGTAAGGTTTTAAATGCGCAAATTAATTTTCTAACCCTTTAAAAGAATTACAGTATTCCATTTATTAATTAAACGTCATATTATAGAAAAACTGTGTGGCGATTAAAATGGCGTATAATAACGCGTAATGTTTAGGGTTAACTCCTGTTTCAAAATTTTAATAAATCTGGCAACACCGGGTAGGTACTGCTAGATCGATCAGAAGAGGAAACTTTCAGCATTGACCTATCACCGATCGGGGTGACGTAATGGGAAAACAGTGCAGACGTGGGGTGAAGCAGGTAAGGGTTGGTGTAGGGAGGGAGGCGGGGTAGTGAAATTGACCCAGTAAAATGTTAAGTAAGGCTAGGAGTTATGGCCGACACCAGAAATGATATAAAAGTTAATGGTAAGGAGTTTCTAACCAGGCCGCGTATACCGCGAGGCGGTACCGCCGCCATTAAACAGCGTTACCAGACACTGAGATTCACGAACTGTGGAGCACTGCTGGAAATATATATTTTTTAATTGGGTGCGTGTATTAAGTACGCGCGTTAAAAGTTGCACTCCTTTGGCGTACACGAAATAAACTTCTCGTAGCGCCTCACTTCTCGCAGCACAGCCGCCAAAGTACAAATAAATGCAGAATTGTTTGCGAGGAGCGCGAAACGAATCAGCCGCAAGAACTGACAACTAAAGAGATATCCGCAGATTACACCTCCCTGTTCTACGTCAGCAAAGAGATGGACGTCGAGCTCTGCAGATACTGAGATTAAAAACCATCGGGAGGATTGTTACTTTATACCGCCATCACCAGATGGCGGTATAAAGTAAAAAAACAGATTTATATTTAATAACTTCATGGTGTGAAAACTTTCCACGCATGATTGATTGATTTATTTATTTATTTATTAATGCCCTACAGTAAAAGCCCTAAACAAAGGGCTTTTACAAATAGATAGGTATGTAGTTTATAGCATAAAATATATAGTTTAAAGAAAAAAATAATAACATGCAAAAATAATACTGACATAAAGTGGAAAGAAAATACTTTAAAAAAAGATACAAACATATAAAGATAAATATAATATAAAGTAAAAAGCAAGTATGATGCGCGCGCATTTCGTTGCATATTAAAATTTCACCCTTGATCGCGTCTAAAGAAGTGTTTCTTCAAAATAATGCCGCACATTATTGCCTAAATTACATTATAACTGAATGAATGAATTTAATTAAAAGGAATGATTTTTTCTTAATAGGTATGTATTAGTTACTATTTAATTCAATTCGATAATTCAACTATTTACAAAAAATTAATCAGAAATATTGAAAAAAAATGCAAAATTTGATATTACTTATTTCTATTGATTCAATTTCAATTCAATTTATTTATTTATAACATAACATTTATATTACAAACTTATGTTCAATTCGTAAATATTATTAAAACAAAATATCAAACGTATATAAATTCATTCATATCAAAGGTGTAGGAGAATCCCGCTTCGGAAAACTCCCTCAGACACATGGAATATATCAATAAGAACTCAACAATAACAACTCAACAACAAGAAATATAAAACAAACAATATCTACACTACCGCACCCAAACTAATTCGTACATTATATCTTCCCTTCTACTCCCGTCCCACATTCCCCGCCACCCTCTCCACTCGCTATTAAAGTAAGTTAAAATAAATTATTATATTCAGTGGAAAATTTGTAATTGGCTTAATTATAAAAACCATTAATTCATATTTTTAAGATTGTTGTTTTGCTGTTAATTTTCCCCAAAATAAAATAAATAAATAAATATCCAAAGAGATTTTGTTCAGCATAGCTGTGGCTCTTCCAACAGGCATAACCATCGGCAGGTTGGTCCTGTATATTGAAATGTGACATAATCTATGCTGACGATGCCTAATGTAATTATAAGGAACATACAAACCAATGCTCTGCATAATTTCAGGATTATCGATCATACCGCGCAACAATCGATAAAAATGTGTAATCAAATACACATTCCTTCTAGTCTCTAGACTATTGTAGCCAAGCATACCCTGGAGAAACTCGGTTGGGTAAAGCCAAGGATAATGCCCGTACTCTCTCATGTAGAGATACCTCAGAAACTTCTTTTGGACTTTCTCCACCATAAGAGAGTACTTGATCTCATGTGGCCCCCAGATCATCGAGCCACTCTCGAGTCTACTCCGCACCAAGGAGGTAAAGAGTTTACAGTACGCGGGTATTCTCGAAAACCCTGGCAGTACGCAGAACAAATCCTAACATTCTCAAAGCATTACCACTGATCGTCTCTATGTGATCGTGAAATGTTAGATTGCTTACAAATCTAACACCTAGATCTTTAACATTAAAAGAAAGGGAGTAAAAAAATGCGAAATTTGATATTGCAGATTTCTATTGATATTAGGTCGTGGTCGCTCGAACATTATCGAATCATTATCAGGAATTCACCTGTAAAGTTGCTGCTACTAGCTACGAGACACCCTGTACAATAAGCCTGAGAAATATTATTTTCAATTATAATCGTTGATGAATAATTTATTTTCATTTTGAATAGAAAACTTCAGCCGCGGATAAACGTCGCAAAGCGGGTCAGCTCGGCGGAATGGAGTTCTATTCGCTGACATTGATCCAATTGGATCTGGGTTTTCATTGAATTTCCGAAACTTTTCCACGGCGGAATGAATAAATGATCGGATGCCGTGTTTGCGGATTCATCGCCCCGCTGCACGGGCGGGCTCGAGCCAGACTTGTCTCTGCATGAATAAAACATGAATAAAACATGGTGATACATTTCAATTCTGCGCGGGTCAGGGCCATCCGTGCGCCGCGCGGTGCATCGCTCGTGGTCCCTGCACCAATGCGCTAAAACTCAAAATGCATTGTCGTGTATCGTGGCTACTGAGGAATTAATGAAAACACTGTGAATTAATTAGCGATTTATTAATCAACTAGCTGTAGCCCATTAAAAATTAAAATACTTTTACATGCCTGTTCCTAAAGAATAAGTATTTACTTATTCTTTATGAACAGACGACAACCAACTTACGACAACCATGAAATAGTAAAATAACGACTTTTATCAAAATATTTGAACATCTTTTTTATATTTCCCATGAATTTATTTCTTAATTAGACTTAGAATATACCAATAGAATTAATTACAGTTTAATGGACTAATTTTTACTTATGTTTTGTTCCCCATGAATTATATATATTTATTTATTTTAAAGTACCTATCCTAATTATTGTTCATTTCCCATTTAAATATATTTTGATTTTATCTTTTATATTTCTTTTTTGGTTTATTTTATCTTCTTACCTTATTTATCTGGTATATTGATTTAATTATCTTTATTTTAATGGTCTCTAATTTATTACTCTTTACTTGTGTACTTATCATCGTTTATATATATTGTTCATTTCTATTATTCATTTATCTTAAATATGTTCTATTTAAATTATTATTTTTAATTATTTACTGTAAAACGTATTTTATGTTAGATATTTAAAATTACTTTTAATTTTCTTGTACTATAAAAGTCCATTAGGGCGTTTATTATTAATAAATAAATGCCGGCAGTTAATGGCACCTACTATTTTAAACCCTGGCGATTGTGTGTGCGTAAAACTAACGCGATGACGTAGTTAAATAATTAATATTTTCCGGTTCCGGGAATCAAACCCGAGCCCCCTGAGTGAGAGCCAGATATCCTAGCCACACAGGAGATGCCATCGGTGCAGAGAAAATGTTTATAAAGCACTTAGTTTACCTAAAGAAAATATATTTTATAAAATGTTTTGTGCACTATAATAATGTTTTTTGTGTACAAATAGTTCGCGTCTTTGCTTAGTACTGTATATAGTCTATTTTTGAAGGGTCCCGCACATACGGTGATGGCAATTTCCATAGGCCTCCACGTTCGAGACTGCTCCCTCGGGGTTCAAGTCCCATCTCCGGCCGTTTCATTTCGTTTTTTTAATCGTTTATTTGAACGAAATTACGGACGTTACACGAAGTTACAGACAAACGGACGGACGGACGAACAGACGGTCAGACAACGAAATTATTATAGTTGGGATTATTAATTAACTATTCAATGTACAAAGTCATTTAAAACGAATTAAATTTAATGCTACTCTTTAAATTACACTTTACAATGAACATTTTATTATTACCGGGTAACACGTATTTAAAATTTACTAGAACATTTAATCCATCTCGCTTCCGAACATCTCGCTCGTAGTATTTATCGCATGTATTTATTTCGCCAATAAGCTACTTCGCTCGATTATTCGCTTTATTTCCATCACGACTGGCCACACTGGGCGTCGCTGAACGAACTGTGAACACAACTCTAGCGCCACAGCCGGCGCTGTGTTTATACCCGAAAATGCTGATATTTTCGTACTTTCTAAAAGGTTCTCGTTGCTCATCTGTATCATCAATCATCCAGGCTTTTGTAGACATTTGTAGAAGTTTCTCGAAAATTTTAGATCACATTAGATTTTTACAGGCCGTTCTCGATTCTTCGATATTGTTGTGACAAGTAACATATTACCAGGGGTTCGGACAATGCGTGAATTCTTTTATGTAAAATTTTAATTTTCGGACAAAATTTTTTGATTCACTTTTCAAATAGAAGATTACTAGCGTCATCTTTTAGTGAAATCATCAACTAATTTCCAACTATTTTTTTCTGAATATACTTGCGATGCATTCCACTTTAATTTTATCTTTTCCTCAAGGGATTATAGATAACTGTTACTACGATATTTCCTCACATATATGTACATTTACGAGTATAACTGTATCATATCTCATTTTATAGTATTTTATTGTATTGTTTGCTATTAATGACAGTGAAGCGGTTTTGTGTGGACGCCTATGCGTGGGGAGGATGATCACTTTAGTGTTAAAAAAATGCTGAATTCGGTGGTGAAAGTGTAGGGCCGATATGGGAACTATTGCTCATAAAAAACCTTGTGGTGGTCCCTCTTCAATGCGATGTATATAATTGCATACAAAATCACTTCAGTAAAAAACAAGCGACATCTTCTTTGCAAGCTCATTAACTTATTTCCCATTTAAAATTTTGATTAATTAATTATGATGGATTAATTGATTAATTAATGAATCTGATTCATGTATTGTCATCGTGCATTGTCATGTATGCAATATTTCCGCTCGATTGGACATTGGAAAGCGGGTGAAATAGTGATTATAAATTTTTGTCCAGACATACAGATGAAGCTAATATAAGCGTGGTAAAACACGCCGAATTTTCATTTTCAATTTTTTTTTGTTTTTGTGTGTAACAGAGCAACACCACAATACTTTCCAGGTGGATTCCTGCCTCGACTGTGAGTCGAAAATGCTCGAGCAATTCTAATTAATATCAATAGTTACGGAAATGTGCAATATCAAAGTTCAGATTTTCTGGCATGTTTTTAGCCAAAACTATAATTTTAGTAGCTTAAATTGATTGTAAAAAATTCAATACCACTGAAATTCAACTTTATTTCATGTATGTAAAATAATGTCACGGGTTGTGGCCGCAGGAGGCAAATGAAAATACTGAAAATAAATTAACTAATTAACCATCACGCCATTTCCATTTGGGCAGAGAGGATAAAACTCCATATTCTTCTATCTTCGCACACCACCTTTGTTTCGGCTATACAGTTGTTAATGTTGTTAACAGGGCCATCCTCAATACTTCTAGTATTTGATCATGCCAAGTCATTCGCGGACACCTTTATTAATTAATGTTTGATTATTTATTAAATGGACAATGTCACTATTCCTTAATTCAAAGTATTTCGTAATCCATCACTCGTTTATGTATACTTTATTATCGCTGGAAACACTTTATCCATCACTCGCTAGAACACGCCGTCCGATTCTCGCACGTACATGTCGCATTTATTTATTTCGCCACTTGGGTAGGAACGCGCTCGATATCTGTCGCTCCGAAATTCCACGACCGGGCACACCGGCCGTCGTCCCGCGCGTACTTCGCGCCGATCGAAATGTCAAAACAACGCTGATTTTCGAAGTCTCGAGAAGATTAATTTCCTTTCTAGTGTTTGGGAAAAGGTCGCTTCCAGGCTGTTTCAGGCGTCCCCCGAATGTGGTCAATAACTTAACCTTTTTACCTACTGTAGTGTACGTCTCTAGAAAATATTTCAGGTTTGATACTGTAATGTAAGTCTGGCGGTCGCTGGCTCCTATACTCTGGTATAATCATGAATAACGGACACAGTTGGGAAACCGCGGTGCTGGGCTTAGCGGGAGCTCATTGGCTAATTTAGTGCCTACGTGGCCGCCGCTGCTAGTGGGGGCGAGGTGCGAACCAATGCCGGCTCTGGACGCCCTCTGCGTGGTAACCTCAATCGCAGTGAGACAATTTATAT
>JADDOH010008564.1:0-14653 GCA_016648135.1 Agrypnia vestita | reverse complement strand
TTGGTAGTGTAATTTAATTTAACAAGCAATGAGAATTAGGTAATATACTGTTTATCTAATAGATCGAAATTTTTTGAATAAACAGTCAAAAAGAGACTAAATTCAATCACAAAAGTCAATTCTACAATAAATGAGAAACCGTTCTGGTTCACCGAGGGAATATGCACACAAGACGTCATCCATCATCATACAAAGTAAATTGAACAAATCATGTAATTGCATAGGTATCTTCATAGTTTCGAAGGAAGTACTCGACAATATATCTCACGAACAACTCGTGCCAGAACCAAAAGAAAACGGGATTGACAACACAGCCCCGTAACGGGTAAAAAGCCACTCATCGAATAGACCTCAGATAGTCAGATCAAATGAATTTCTAAGTAATCCATCAATAGGTGAATTTGGAGTCCCCCAAGGTACGGTCCCCAAGCCTCTACTATTTCTCACTCACGTAAATGACATATTTCAACAAAAAATCAACGGTGAACTAGCATTCCACATTATGTAAGTAGTTGTATTGAATTGTCGGGGCGCTGCCGATTCGCGGCCTGACTCGCCGCGCGAAGAAATTACGCGGCCAGACGGTGCTAAGATCGCGTAACGATACGCCGAGCGGCGAGCGGCACCCCTCCCACGCGATGGCATAAAGAGGGTATAAATAAAATCGCGCGACAAGTGTTCCAGAAACTTTCCCGAGTGTTCCAGGCCTTTATTTATTTCGGCCATAATAGCCTTTTTCGGTTTCTCTCACGTAACAAAAAATACGAGCATAAATATGGCGTCGGGCGGCAGGGATGTTTATATTCGCAGAATCAAGCATAAACAGGCTCGTAAAAACTAAACAAGCTGCGGGCGGGGAGGGTGCCGCCTGACAGACGAGAATTATGGACTTTGATGCGTAGGTACCTACCTACACACACATCCTCGCGGAGAGACCTACTTTATCGAGGGAGTATCCGTCTCTCATCTTTTCCCTTGCCGTATTTCAAAGTCGTCGAGTGTGGATACTGTTACAACTCATTTATTTATTTATTTAATATACACGGCTAAATAGCCTTTTACATAAATGCTTTTATACATAATATTAACACAATAACAATTGTGTGTAAATTATAGAAATAGAATTATACATCAGTGTAGAAATAGACAAAAACTAAGATATAAAAGAGATATAATGCAATATAAAACACATTAATAATAGAAAAATTTGAAAACGTAGAAAATAAAAGAGTAGAGTTATAATACAATAAAAAGTGTGAATAATAGAAGCATTTGAAAACATAACATATAGAAGAGTAGAGATATAATTTAATAAAACACATAATTGATGGAAAGATTTGAAAACATCAAAGAGTAAAAATATAATACAATAAACACATGAATAATATAAAAATTGAAAACACGAGTAAGTATACGTGGACTTATCATGAAAGTGGCATTAAACTAAATACATTCTGTTACAGCATTAAATAAGGGCCCGATAGCATAATATATTTTTAAGGTTTATTTTTCCAGTTAAATCAGCATTTACAACTTAACTAACTAACCATCACGCCGTTTCCCCGCCGGGGTAGACAGATAGAATTGAACGCCACACGCCTCTATCCCGGCACACCACTTTTGCTTCGGCCACATTCATACAAGATCAACGGTTGTTGCTGCCTTCAACAGGGCCATCCTCAAATATTATTAGTATCTTATCGTGCCAGGTCTTTCGCGGACGCCCTCTATTCCTGTTGCTTACTTACCCGTGTACATAAACTAGAATGTACCATAAACTGTTAAGTATACTGTTCGTGCCGAAATCACCCGAATAAAGTACCTACGCGCTGATTGATTGCTGGTGAAAATATTAATTGTTTTTTTATAGTCTCACCATGTGCGGACAGATAAATTACTTAATTTAGCGAAAGCTAGACGCAAAACTTGTTAGTTAACATCTATATATTTGTTAGTATTTTGCAAATTGAATGAATAAAGTAAATGTAAAAAATATGACCACCGAGAAATCACGCGCTGCCTGTTTCGTTAGCTGATTCTCTCAAAGGGTGTAAATAAGTAGGGGCGCATTCAACTCCGAAAACTGCATTCCATAACATCAAGATACTTCAAAAACACATAATTTTCTTCATTTAACTTTCGTCTTCTTCTTTTTATTTTTGTAAAAAAGGTATTTAATGCATTCGGATATGCATACATCATTCAAATATGTAAGGATAGTACTTATGAGCAAAAACGCGAATGCTGTAAAGCAGCGATTCTCAACCAACGACCCGAGGGTTTACTCATAGTCTGATAGATAAATTAATACAATGACTTGTCTATAATTATGCCTATCTGTGTCATCCTTTAATTGTAGGAGACATATAACTATTTTTTCTGTACTTTGTCCTACCAAGCAATTATGTCTCCCTGTTGGGTGACCGAATAAAATAAAATAAAAATATTTTGAGGGCAAACTGTTAAAATGATAGATGGTTGCAAATTATATTATATTATTAGATAGTCAAATAAAATGACCGTACCAAATACCGAAAGTATGTTTTCATCTTCTTAGTACAACCAATAACAAAAATAGCCAATTGGTGTTCCACCGTTGACCACGATTGACAGAATCGCCAACCTGCTGATGTCTTCTCCCGGTAGAACTCGCTGATTTATGCGACATAACTATTCTTATAATTATTTTTTTGTTTACACAAAAGTACAAAAGGTGCAATAATACTTTTGCGTCATAATTTTAAAGCACAAAATCATATTTCACGTATTCAAAAATGTATTATTACAAAGGGCAAATCATTACTTACTTTAAGTAATGAACGACCAGCAATAAGAAATAAGTGATATTTGAAAAAAATACATATTCATACATAAAATACAAACAGCTTCGCGACTTTGCTTATTACGAATGTCAGCAAATTTTTTATTTTAATATTTGAAATTACTACGGATACGACTGTATATCGCTTTGCGAAATTCACTCAATGGATTGCTACCCATCCGAGGTTCCCGCATTACATTTACGAATATATTGGAATTATTCATTAGATAAAAGTTATTAATTAGATTTAGACAGATTGCATTTTTTATGCCCATTCTAGGCCCGAGACCTGAATACATGAAGAAATCAACTTTGGCCCTAGATGGTCCATAGTGCCAAACGATAATGACAATCATTATAAAAGATTATTCAGAAAAAAACTTAAAAACGTATCAAACTTATGTAAACGCAAAAAGTAAAAAAAAAAATAGATGACACCCGCATAGCAAAAAGCAGTTAGGCCGATCATTTGCGTCATGTTCGTGTCAGTGGGGAAGTGTTTCTTCGCATTGATTGCCTATTCGCTTCTGGCCAGTCACCGCACACTATTTCTGTAAGCGACCGGTTTAAAGGTATTAAAATTGTACTTGTAGCTCCTTATGTTTCTTTAAAGATTTTTGATTATTAATCTTTATAATTTGAATCCTTTTATTTCAGATTTCCCTCGAGTTGTTGCTAAAAGTAGAGAAAACCATAAGAATAATGCGAGGATCGTGAATAATTTATGGAGAGAATGAAATGTATCGATGTAAAAAATTCTATATGTTCGCTATCACTTTGCGGAGCGTCATCCTGCTGCAGAGATCTGACAAATAGTACACGTTCGCACAGCGAGGCGTCACCTCATACATTTTAAATATTTCCAATGGATTCCAATACGCTTTCGTTAGCCTCTTTACACCCGCAAGGTGAGGAATGAAAGAATAGAAGAAATTTCGATCAAAATATGGAGTGAGAGCTTTTTAAAAATAAAATCATAGAAATCAGCGGAGTCGACAAAATATTGATTGCGTCGCATTAAATATTACGAATAAAAATATATTTCCACCCCTCAACATGAGCCAAAACATAGCTTTACTTTATTACCGCTTCCACTCCAGCCCGTAGGAGACAGGGGTAGATGTGGCAGATAGGGTAAATGGAGGCGGATTCTGGAAGACGAGGGCAGTTGGGATACAAATGATAAGGGCAGATGGGACACACAGGGAAAGGTGAGGTCGGTCGAGGTCAGACTCGATTCCGTGCATTCATTTTGGTTTCAAGTGTTTTTATGTGTCTGTTTTATGACAGTAAAAATATTGTAAATGTTCAAACACATAAATCCTTACAAGTATATACACTTCATTTCACTCAAAATTTAGTAATACGTTCGATGTAAGTGAGGCAAATTCGAAAAAGCAAGAATTTTTAAAGCCGATCAAATCTAGCCACGTAAATGCAATGAAAGACGATGGTTGTAGGATGAACTGAATGTCAACCGCTACCATCGCTCGCTGCAACGCAGTTTCACGGGATGGGTCAGATAAACACAGACATATGCAAATAGACGAAGGATTAGTTTGCCGAGTTAATTTAATTACATGCACAGTCAACAAAAGATGGCTCGCCGCTCTGTGGTGAAAAGTGGGTGCAAATAGACGTGTCGTGCAGGCAGAATTTACATGTTGATATGGTGCCTCCAGGGCACGAGACGAGACGACCATTGCTATTATTATTTGTTTAATTCAATAAAATTAACCAACGGCAAGAGTGAACTTTGAATTGAACATGAAAACATAGTCATAAATAAATAGAAAAGGGCTCGGTACTGCGTCTTGCAATAAACATGAGCAAGACAAAATAGCCAGGGTAGGATTAAAATAATGAATTTATCAATGTTGAGAAGTAATATTTTTGATGACTATGAAGAGATCCATGATTTTATCTACAAGGACATCTCAGCTCGATAAATAGAGGGCGCGAAGTCAAGGTCCGATGGAAAACTGATATATCTAAAGGTGCTCTAGGATGTTGAAAAATAGGTGAATTTCAAGATTAATAATAAAATATAAAGCCGATCTTTCTGAAACTTTAGTGCTAGTTTATTACTCTTTCGGCTTTTCTACCATTTCTCATTTCATTTCAGGTCAGCTCCCCTTACCCTTTTTTCCACGATTCCCTATTCTGGGCCATCGTTTCGACCAACTGGGCATTCTTCAGGTCTTTCACCACACTACTCCATCATGCGGCGCTGGATCGACCTCTAACTTTTTTGATTTCTTGTATTTTGAGTGCGGTATGCCCGGCATGATCTCCATGCCTCATTACATGGCCATATCATCTCAATCGCGATTCCTTCACCTTTTCAGTAACAGGGGACACTCTAAGTCTACCCCTGATATGCTCATTTCTCTCTCTGTCACGTCTCGTTACACCCCTAGACAATTTGAGCATCTTTATTTTATTAGTGTGGAGTTTTTGCTTGTGCACCTTTTTTACGGTCCAGCATTCTGAGCTGTAGATCTTTGCAGGTTTTAACTGGAACCTTTAGTATTCACAGGTACACGATTATCACACAAAACTCCAGTGAGATCTCCATTTCTGCCAAGGTAAACGGGTTCTGTTCGTAACGTCAGTGTCAATGTTTGAATCGACTGTGAGTACTAACCCTAGATATTTAAACTCTTTCATATTAGGTAGTTTTGCCCCATCTTTTTTCGGCAAAATTGTACAATGTTTATTTAATTCTGAGGCCAATAACTAAAAATATTCAGAGGTTGATTATCGTTTAACTAACAAACATTGGATGGAATTGATCGGTAGAATAGTTTTCTCTCAATATTTCCCGGAAATTTGGAAAAAAGTAATTTCGAGAATATCTCAATTAAATATGGGAGTACAAAAAAGTAATATTTATCGACAACTTAAGTTAATCTGTTATACCAGATCCATAACAACAAGCCTTCCTTTTCCTCATAAAATTAATTTCGTTGAATTAGTTTAAGTCTACGAACTATACGAGTCTCTTTTGTGCTGCATAGTCGGCGCCTTTGTTGTTTCGTTCGTCTAATTCATAACTCAAAACTCGCTTTCTGCCTTACTTATCGGCAAATATTTTGCATTGTTGACCAATATTTATCCGCAGCAACTGCATTATTTGTGAAATGCCATTATATCCGCATCAATAAAAGCGGAAATTTTTAGAAATTTTTAATCGCAATTTCAATGTTTCGGGACGAGGAATTAAAACTCCAGATTTTTAGTTCGCGCGTGTCCGCCCAAACATTTTATTCAAAGATCTTCTTTCGACAATTCTTTATAAATAGGAATAAAATGTTTTCCAATATCTGTTGTAATACGTGGAGAAGGATGTTCGTAACATTCTTCTTCGACTCTGACCTCACCTTGCGCTACTCGCACCAGCTCCCCAAGAATAATTTTTGGCTGTTAATCTGTAGAACAATAATGATAAAGTGTTTTAATTAATGATGCAATGAACACGAATACGAATATTCGTATTCGCCGAATAGTAGATATTTACCGAATTGTTATATTCGATATATTCACCGAATCATCACGAATATTAAAAACTTATTATTTATAACGGAACGCAACGCAAATTACGGTTTGGCGTATCCGAACACACCTACGCACTCTATTATCGGGGATTCCCCTAACATTGAATGAATGGATTTGTTGAGTTCTCAATTTGTCAATTTTTAATTATTTCATAGCATAACATGAGTTCTTTCTTGTAGTTTAGTTGTGTTATTAATAAGGTTAGGTGCTCGTTTCGTGTAGTTTTTGTTTTGGAATACGTATTGTTCGTTCCATTTTATTTCCGTTGTGTGTAAAAGTGTCAACTAAAATAATTTCAAATTAAATCTAATAACATGACCTCTCGTAAGCATGAAAAAAGTGATATTTATTTTCGACCGCTGGGAATGTACAAACGGTTAAAAGAAATGTTGTGCTTTTTGAACAAAAATTTGCCGTTGGTAAATTTTAATTATTAAATCTCTTAGTAAAAAAAAAGAACAGTGGTGTATTATTTATTACTTTGTTGAATTATTCGTATTCGTATTCGCCGAATAGTAGGCTTGATATCCGTATTCGTATTCGTATTCGTGAAAGTAGCATCACTAGTTTTAATAAGGACATTTTTCAATCTGCTTTACCGCCGAAGCCGGATCGACCCGTTTTTTTAAGATCCCTTCGAAGAAATCCAGTGTTTCGGTTACACCACACATATAAACGCGCTTAAATACTATTTTTACATAAACACTGACATCCGCCTAACAATACAATATCATTAAGCCACTATCGATCGAAATTCTCGATGAGCATTTTGACACCCGCTCGACAAATATCCACTTTCCAAGCTAGAGAAATATTTAGAAATTCGCTCATAACTTGACAAGTGTATTATCTGGGACTAGTACAATCGATCAAAGCTAAAAAATAATGAAAATTTTCAAATTACATATAAAGCAGATTGTCCCCTTAAGTTTGTTATGTCAAATGAGACAAACATTTGTAGACCCGCTTCACCTTAAGGAATATAAAAGTCCGATTAGTTAAAGCTCTATTATTCTTCATAACTCTGTACGGAGACGAAAGGATTTTGAAAATGAAATAATAAAACACTAGCCGTAAACCCGTGAAAAATCAGGGTACATAATAATTGCAGAATTTCGGAGGTGAAAATTCATGAATAGAAAACCATTCGCTTTTTAAGTTGACTTTATTTGCTTAAACCTTAAAGTAACTTCAGATTAACTCACAAACTAATTTCATCGACTTAAAAACTAAAGTATATTTACAGCAATGCCCCATTAATGATGACTTTTTGGTGAATGTTCGTTGCTGATCATCATTTTTGTAGTTACAGTAAGTTATGGACGGACGTTCGTTGCTGATTCATCATCAGTGTCGTGGTAATTTCACGAACGGACGGACCAGACGTACATTCGAAATTAGGAAAGTCGATTCTTTAAGCCTTCGAGGTGAACAAACGTCTGTATTCTTGGGATACTTCATACTGAGGCAAAGTTTTACACAACATTGCAAGCTACTTTAGAATACTAAAGCGTTGTTTCTTTTATTGTTAATACAAGCGATATTCATTTTATAGATCTACATTGTAAAGCAATCCAATATAAATAAATCACGAACGATTTTTTGAGTTCAATATTTTTTAATTTTTCGTTTGTCTAGGTCATAACTTATGAAACATAAAGAAATGTGGGGAGCGCATATATTTACGAAATTTGTTACAATTATGTTAGGTATAATTATTACAAATTAGGTGATTAACAATACAATTTTCCAAAAATGTTATTTTAAGATCTTTCTTTTTTTGTCTCTTTTTAGTGTACTGATTTAAGTGTTTTGAGTCTCACCTATTAAAATATATTTAAATGAGGTTGGTTATAACTCAGTAAAATTATTACTGGAATATTTCATTTCGATAATTCAATACAAAACAAACAACGGAAGATAGAATCGTTAAAAGCCTGTAAAGCCACAGAGAATGAGAATGATACTAGAATTTTATGTGATAAGGGAAGAGAATGGCTTTCTATACTAAAACTAGAAATAAATTAAATTTTAATAATTATTATTATTAATGAAATTTAAAATGAATTATTACTGAAATTTAAAATAAATTAAATAATTTGAATAAATTTAAAATAATTTAAATAATACTTACAGAAAACGGGGAATTTTGATAACTAAGTATTACATAGAATTTTGTAAACCGAGGCACCTTTAATGATAAGTGCCCGGGAATAAAATAACATTAATATAGGGCTTCACCACACATAGCTAATTACTCTAAAGGGAAAGGGGTAACTTAAAATTTTATAAATGAGTCTTTTATACGTGGTATATCCACTGTTAATGGCCTTGCAAGCCGAAACAGCTGTGACACTCAAAATAGGACCCGCAGGACTTAATAATAATATTTATTTAAATTTAATTCATTTGAAATTTCGCTAAAAATAAATACGGAGTTCTACAAATTAAACACAAAAACCATAAATAAAAAATAAATAAAAATTAGGATCTCACCCGGGAATTCGGAGATCTTTTGAATTTTAATGTTTAGTTACTAAGATCATAAATATGAAATAATCAAGCCATCTATTTCGAAGTCATGTCTGTAGTGACACTTTAATATTTGTTATCACTGATTGTCATTGCTGATACAAACTTTAAAGTTATTTTATTTAAGGCTCGATCAATTAGGTTGAATTGTTAAAGATGTTCATGCGCAGTCCATAAGGGAAAAGAATGGCTTTCTATACAAAATTTAACAGTAAAATTAGAATTAAATTAATTTAGTGTTAAGTTATTAAGATCATAAATATGAAATAATCAAGTCATCTATTTCGAATTCGTGTCCGTAGTGACACTTTAATATTTGTTATCATTGATTGTCATTGCTGATACAAACTTTAAAGTTATTTTATTCAAGACTCGATCAATTAGGTTGAATTGTTAAAGATGTTCACGCGCTGTCCATAAGGGAAAAGAATGGCTATCTATACAAAATTTAACAGTAAAATTAGAATTAAATTAATTTAATGTTAAATTAAGTTATTAAGATCATAAATATGAAAAAATATACTGTTCTTATTATACACATTTTATATTTATATACTCAATTAATTAATTAATTAATTTTATAGTTATATAGTATTTTGTTGTATATCTTTATTATTTTTTCTTCTCAATATATTGTTCAGCTGCTCATCTCAGCACAGGTTCTTCCTAGTGAGATGAGCGGCTCCATCTCCTATGTCATGTAACAAGATGAAGATAAATAAATATTAAAAAAATATATAAAAAATTTAAAAAATCAAGTCATCTATTTCGAATTCATGTCCGTAGTGACACTTTAATATTTGTTATCACTAATTGTCATTGCTGATACAAACATTAAAGTCATTTTATTTAAGACTCGATCAATTAGGTTGAATTGTTAAAGATATTCATGCGCTGTCCATAAGGGAAAAGAATGGCTTTCTATACAAAATTTAACAGTAAAATTAGAATTAAATTAATTAAATGTTAAGTTATTAAGATCATAAATATGAAATAATCGAGCCATCTATTTCGAATTCATGTCCGTAGTGACACTTTTATATTTTTTATCACTGATTATCATTGCTAATACAAACTTTAAAGTTATTTTATTCGAGACTCGATCGATTAGGTTGAATTGTTAAAGATGTTCATGCGCTGTCCATAAGTGAAAAGAATGGCTTTCTATACAAAATTTAACAGTAAAATTAGAAGTAAATTAATTAAGTGTTAAGTTATTAAGATCATAAATATGAAATAATCAAGCCATCTATTTCGAATTCGTGTCCGTGGTGACACTTTAATATTTTTTATCACTGATTGTCATTGCTGATACAAACTTTAAAGTTATTTTATTTAAGACTCGATCAATTAGGTTGAATTGTTAAAGATGTTCATGCGCTATCCATAAGGGAAAAGAATGGCTATCTGTACAAAATTTAACAGTAAAATTATAATTTAATTAATTTAATGTTAATTTATTAAGATCATAAATATGAAATAATCAAGCCATCTATTTCGAAGTCATGTCTGTAGTGACATTTTAATATTTTTTATCACTGATTGTCATTGCTGATACAAACTTTAAAGTCATTTTATTCAAGACTCGATCAATTAGGTTGAATTTTTAAAGATGTTCATGCACTGTCCATAAGGGAAAAGAATGGCTTTCTATACAAAATTTAACAGTAAAATTAGAATTAAATTAATGTAGTGTTAAATTAAGTTATTAAGATCATAAATATGAAATAATATACTGTTCTTATTATACACATTTTATATTTCTATACTCAATTAATTAATTAATTAATTTTATAGTTATATAGTATTTTGTTGTACATCTTTATTATTTTTTGTTCTCAATATATTGTTCAGCTGCTCATCTCGGCACAGGTTCTTCGTAGTGAGATGAGCGGGTCCATCTCCTATGTCATGTAACAAGATGAACATAAATAAATAAAATAAAATTTAAAAATTAAAAAATCAAGCCATCTATTTCGAATTCACGTCCGTAGTGACACTTTAATATTTGTTATCACCGATTGTCATTGCTGATACAAACTTTAAAGTCATTTTATTCAAGACTCGATCAATTAGGTTGAATTGTTAAAGATGTTCATGCGCTGTCCGCCAGAGGTCCCGGGGGTCGGGGTGTATTTGAATAAGGGCAGGTAGCGCCGGGGGGCGGAGCGCCGGGGGGTGGAGCGCCGGACGGCAATAAATAGATCGCATGCGCCCCCGGCTTTCATTCGGCGCGCACGTGAGCAGCCCGTATTGGAATTTGCAAAGTTCGCAAACTCCATTTATTTGTTCCCGGGCAACGAGCTCCCCGAGCGAGCAGAAGACCTTTCTTTCGTGAAAAAGGCAATAAAAGCCCGAGACATTATGAAGCAATTTGTTTCGTCCGCTGCAGTCTGCCGCTTTAATGGCTCGTATAATCGCGCGGGCGGCGAGCGGCCCTGGCGCGCCGCCGCCCTGGGCGCCTGCCGCCCTGAGCGGCCCTACGCAGGTGGCGATATTATCGAACATTTATATAGGGTTATTTGTAAAACATTAATAACCTCGCAGGACTGTATTCTTGCCTTGATTATGACTCGAAAATGTTGAAGCTATTATTAGCTAATATCAATAGTTAAGGAGATATGCGACATCAAAGTTTGCATTTTTTTTTCAATATTTCTGGCTTATTTTTTGTAAAACGTTGGACTATCATTACAGTAACTTATATCGAATATGAAAAATTCATTATTTTTAATACAAGTCAAATAAAAAAATAAAAACCTTCTAATTCCAATTGGAAAACATTCCAATTGGATTTTTTCAAGGTTTATATCATTTTATTTAACTTGTATTGAAACGAATTAATTTTTTGTAATCGATACGAGTTACTGTAATGATAGTCCAAAGTTTTGCAAAAAATAAGTCGTAAATATTGAAAAAAAATGCAAAATTTGATGTTGCATACCTCCTTAACTATTGATATTAGGTCATAATAGCTTGAACATTTTCGACTCATAATCGAGGCAGGAATATAGCCCTGCCAGGTTATTAATGTTTTATAAATAACCCTGTATATTTAAAAGAATAAAAATTTCAATATTAATTCAGAGATGGCAGACCATGTGAGATCAGGGGGACATCACTTGAAGTATGATAACGTGGAGGTGTTGCGTGTATGCAAAAAAGGAAAAAAATTGGACATCTTGGAAAATATAGAAATTCATCTAAATAATGATAAGGCCTTAAACATACAAACATCCCCCCTTCTAACCATACTAGCCCCTCCCAGCAACCATTTTCACTTTCCGCCTACCCCTCCCCCGCTCCCGACAGCTCCCGCTCCATGTAGTAGATAAAATGTCTTCTAGTCTTAGGTTAGTATATTACTGAAGATGATGCAGTTACCATCGAAAACGTTTTAATTAATTTGTTTAATTAAAGTGACATTGTGTGAAGTAAACAACGTTGTGTTTTATTCATAGTTATTTACAATGAACTGCCACAAAGTTGATCACGAAAATTTCGAAATATCATTTATAATTGTCTTTCACTTCATTTCTCCGCTTTCTATCGCTTTCACGCTGTATCTGATTAATTCCAATACTCATTAAAAAATAGTTTTTACTGTACGCTGATAAATATTTCACTCCGAGACAAGTTAGTCGCGATGATTTTCATTTTATTTATTACTTTACAATAAAGTTGCTTCTTCTTCATCAGCTTTCGTCTCTCCACTGCTGGATACAGGTCTCTTCCTTCTCTTTCCATCCTTCCTTGTTGTTTGCTAATTGTAGCCATTTCTTTCACCCCACAGCGGCTATATCATCGGCACATCTGTTTTGAGGTCTTCCGATGCCTCTTTTATTCTCCCAAGGTCTCCATTTCAGAACTCTGGGAGGCCATCTTGTAGCATCCTGCCTTGCAACATGTCCTGCCATTGCCATTTTAGCTTCGTTACACGATCCATGATATACACTACTCTAGTTCTGCGCCTAATTTCGTCATTTCTAAGTCTATCTCTTAGGCTTACTCCAAGCATGGATCTCTCTATGGATCGTTGCGTGAATTTGAGATTTTTTCCATCAGTATTTAAATTAGTGGATATATTGATGAAGACATTATTATATTTTTGGGTCATTTATTTGTAGTTTTCGTCAGAACTGTGAAAGATATAATGGTGCATACGTTTACGTTGAAAAATTACATAAATGTAGGTATTCGATATGAATAAATACCCTATAATACAATATACATACCTATCTACTATCCGCTGTGTTTCTTGAAATTGTGGTATCGACTATATTGTAGACGGCAGAAGGCAACTCCGCTGGCTGAGAACTTATTACAGCTAATTCTTCTGTTTAAATAAGCAATCCAGAAGAAGCGGAATAGGGGATAGGGGGAGGCTAGTCGCGTTTTAACATTCGCCCTGGGAACGGCCGCTCGACCCTCCGCCCCCGCCCGAGTTTGGCACAATTTAATACAAGCCCGAACGGGCCGGGCCGCCTCCGCTGATTTAATAACATTCCAAGGAGATGATTTCATTTTGCATTGTTGGGTGATTACATTTTCCCCAGGAATATTAATAAATTCTTATATTTTATCAGAGCTCAATAAAGAGCGAAGCTACAATTTACAATTCTACGAGAGTTGTTACGTCAACCCACTCGGAGGCGGAAAGTGGAAAAAATATTGAAAAACACTCGGACTGACCCGTTCAAAACCGGGAAGCGACTTTTAACGGTGAATGCAAACCGTTAACCGAAAGCAGGTATGCGTTCCCTGCGGTGATCTTGGATCAACCTGGACATCCGTATTAGAAAGCTAAATTCCACGGCCTTTAGAGAAGTTACGTCACAAATCTCACAGTTACTAAACCTGGACATCCGTATTAGAAAGCTAAATTCCACGGCCTTCAGAGAAGTTACGTCTCAAATCTCACAGTTACGGAACAGGGTGCTTCAAAAACTTTCATTTTTTTTCTTATTGGGGCACTTTTTTATATGCTTTCGATACCAAAAAAATATACTCGTATTTTTTGTTTTTCATTTAAATTAATTTTAGGGGTCGCAACCATTGATCAAAGTTTAGAAAATACTCACCGTTTAGGGCAACGCTTCAGAGCAAATATGTCACTGCATGCAACATCAATGAACCGTGGAGAGATTGAACACATCCCTCTATTATTTTAAACAATAGGATAACCAGCGTATTATTTTAAACAATAGGAAAACCCGCGTATTATTTTAAACAATAGGAAGCGCATTTAAACGTGATAGTATCGGAACTAGAATTTTCGAGAAAATTCCTTCATTTCTTAGGCTGAATTTACGATCTGCCATATAATGACGTTTACAAGTGAAATGAGTTAAAAAAACTCGTTAAATAATATCTTTGGTATATGTCTTAACAGCTTGATGCTTTGAAACTAAACAGAGGATAGTCACTACCCTCGAAAATCAATGATTGGAAGGTTCTCCAAAGTGAGCAACCCTCAAAAATGCTCTCACTGTGTTTTTTTCAACATTTATTTTATTTATTTTTAACGTATACACATATATTTATATGCCAAAATGCACAACAATTTTACGAAATGGTTGCCCATAATATCTTTTAACAATTATTTTTTCACTATATTTCATTATTATTGAGTATTAAATTTTATTTAAAAATTGCAGATTTTGCTACAATCATACATTGAATTTTGGAACAGTATAGCCTTTACGTGTAATTTTTTTGACGAAAGAAGACTTTTGTACGTTT
>JADDOH010008563.1:0-10471 GCA_016648135.1 Agrypnia vestita | reverse complement strand
AAGTATGGTCAACACGCTCCCCCTCAGCGTAGCGATAACCGTTATGTCGATGTCGATTATTGTAGCACCAAAAAATAATATTCCTGTTGACAATCACAATCTATAAAAATTATTTCAATAAATAGCAACGTCAAACAATCAATATTACTTGAACCCTGTATTAACTTTCTCTAGCACCCTAAAACACATGTAACCTTTCTGACATTTAAGAAAATAAAGTACGCATTAGTGACGGGTCTGCTCTGTACTGAGTACTACAATGTAGTACTACATTATGCTGACTTCACTCGTTTGTAAGTGAACTGCACACAACAAACTAAACACTTCAAATTCTAAATTGAAGTGTGACTCTTTTAATAATGTGAAATTTTTGTGAAGTTGATGCAGATAAAAATAAATAATCGACGGAGGTTTTGATGTGGACAAGAAGGCCGAAACATTTGTAGTGGCTGGCTGAATAAAAGTTTGTAATCTGAAAAAAAACTTCTCCCCTATGAATTCCAAAATTTTGGGATCGAATGATGAAATCTCTGGAAACTTAAACCCCTAGTTCAGTGAAGTAGATGATAATATTTACCTACACGCAAAAATTTTTAGTACAATAATTTGTTCACTCGATGTAGTTTATTGACGTAGATGAAGTGCATAATGTTTCGGTACCTACTATAAATGTAGCGCACAATTTTTGGTCTTCAAACTGGTAAACATGTATGTGTTGTAGACTCTAACTTGAAATGTTTTTTTCTTCGCTAGTACGCTTACAATATGGCTACGCATTTCAGGATACGTCAGGGATAAGTGTACCAACGCAACAAAACAAAAAATTTTGACAAATTGTACTCTGACAGCTCGCAAAATCCAAAAACATCTAAATTCAAAATCTTTAAAATAAAATTCACTCGATATCAACCCCTGAAAGACATCAAAAATATAATTCCAGCAGTGCAAAAGCAGAGAAATGTAATTAAAACAGTAAAGACTTGAAATGAAATGACTTTAGCTGTGCTCCTTTATAATGATTTTACAATTTACAAATTGTATAATTCCCGACTTGCACTGTATTCAGTTTTGTGCGCTTTTTAATGAATGTTTGAAACCATCCCTCGCGAAGCCGCCGGACCGGAGCAAGACGCCTTTCTTTTAATTTCCACTGCCCGGAGTGAAGGCGTTTATTGCACGAGCAAAAAGACGCTCCCTTTCCCGGGATTTTGTACGCCACTCTGCATTTTCATTATTTATGGGAACCGAGGAACGGACTATACGTGCGGCTCTCGTGTCTTCTATAATAATACATCATCGCGCAACAAGCAGCCTTCCGAGGCGTGGTTCTAATAACGTCAGGCGTAAAGACGACTATACAGAGTGACTCACAGCTAGTAGCAAGATACAGGTCGATTCCTGCCTAGATAATGAGTCGATTATCTGCAAGCAACCATGGAGATATGCAATATCAAAGTAGTGCATTTTTTATTTGCATTATTTTCTGCCAAAAGTTTAACTATCATTACATTAGCGAATATCGATTATGAAAAATTAATTCACTTTAATACAAGTAGCGGTGGCATTGCAAAGTAATTTCAACTACCGTATCAAAAAAGTGGATTGCTCTATGGACAAAAATAAAATAAAAATTAATCAATTAATAAAAATAAGAACTACATATAAGGTCGATATATTCACGGAAACATAGAGGGTTGCTATAGCTTAGTGGTCAGAGCACCGGCCCCGGAAAGGAGGTGACCTGGGTTCGAATCCCAGTAGTAACCTAATATTTTTTCGTGAATTAGATTTTTCTGTATGTCTTTCTAATTGATTAATTAATTTGGTTATTAAATATTTCACAGAACTTTGTTCTGAAAAATTACAACTTCACAAATATGAATGTGTTCTTGAATATAGAATAAAATGACAAAATCTTCAAAACAGATTTTTTTACAAGGTTTTTATAATTTTATTTGAGTTGTACGGAAGCGGATAAATTCTTCCATTGTCCATTCAATAATGTTAAAATATTAAGTTGTTATTTGTCGATGCAATGCATAGATTTAATTTGTATTATATTAAGTAATTTGATTATATAAATTGAGAAAAGAAAAAAAAGCAGTGTTTTAAATTCACGATACCTCATTGTTCCTGGCGCTGCGCCGTCCAGAAAGTTCTACTTACTTACTTACCATTTGGCCGTTTCCCCGTGGGAGTAAGCAGAAAGGATAGAGCGCCACACTCTTCTGTCCTGACATACAACTCTCGCCTCATCCACATTCATACATCTTCGCATGCAAGCTCGACGATTATTGAGGCTTCTAACGGGACCATCTTCCAGTACTTGATTAATCTGGTCGTTCCACGTCTTCCGCGATCGCTCTCTCTTTCTTGCACCGTCAATACTTGTGTTATATATGTATATTTTTTACCATTCTTTCCTCGTTCATTCGCTCAACGTGGCCAATCCACCTGAGCGACCCTTTTTTAATTCTGTCAGTTATACTAAGATCAGCTTTATATTCATTCCTTATATCTTCATTCTTTACTCTTTAATAAATGGATTTTCCTTCTTCCTTCCTCTTCTGCCAACTTCAGGTTTCACTTCCATACATCAGTGTTGCCTCGGTAATTTTTGGGAAATATTATAATTAAAATAATGTTTTGTTTTCAACTTCCCACAAAAAAGGAAACGACATTTTTCGTTAAAAAAATATTTTATTGAACATTTATAATATATTTTTTTAATCACATTTAAAGATTTAATTGAAAACCTATTTTGAATAATTTATGATAAATAATAGGCCATAATGCATGGAATAACAGAATCTTCCAGCGGCGCTCTTTAAAACCTCGGTTTCGAGTTAGGTGCCAACAACCTAACAATTTTCTCAGAAAATATTGTCTCAAAATTATGTTCCTAGTTTGCTGAGTATAATGAATAGTAACAAGCTACCCTTAACTTTTTCCATAAACTACAAGTTACGCAAGAAAATCCATGTATTACAAGATCTTTCTGTTGGCTGATTGAATTTTAGTAACAAATCCGTGTACTTAATATGTAATGTGCGACTCCCATTATTGCAATAAGTTCCATGAATCACCACGAAGATTTTTTCGTAATTATTAATGAAATTTCATTAATAATTACGCCATATATACCTTATGTTGTGTATGTACACATACTAGCTAATGCACAAATTAAGGTACACGTAGAAATATGTTTGCGGATGAATCCAGAGAGGTCCTTTGATTGCACAAGTGCATAAAGTGCCCTAGAGCAGTAACACCCTGCGTCACAATTAATATTTTTAAAATTATTTTATCATATTTTTTTAACGAAAAAAAATCATTATGAATAAAATAATAATACTGTGACACAAAATATCGTCAAATTGGAAACACTGTATTGGATCACTGGAATCAAACTGTAATTTTCACTAATTCGCCACGAGAATATTCCATATGCAGGTATTTTTTATTCACGCCTTTTATGTCTATTGTCTAATAAAACGAATGAAGATGGCTGAACAATAGACAATTATTTATTTACTTTTGTTTCATAGACTATGTATATTCTAGTACACATTTAAATCACTACGTGGCGCTGGTATCGAGTTAATTAATATTATTTTGATGTAATTAAACATATTTTATCATTGTCTTCGCTCCTATGGCCAATCGCGCGAGTTTACACAGTTTCTGGTATAACTAAAATCTTCTTAAATGATTCTAGCCATTCCACAAACATGGATTATGTATAGTTCTACTCGATTTAAGAACCTCGTGACAATATCAAAATAATCATCCTCAAAAATGTCCTTAAGTTTTCACGGCCGTTCAGAGTCTTCTGTGTATAGTTTTCTGGGATATTCTGCCGTGTGTATGTGACCTCTCTGGCCAACGTTTCAACGGCTCAACATAACACAAATTTGGAGACACCCTGACTTCGGTACGGTATTGCAAGGTAATACTTAACCTACACTTCAACACTCACTCATCACATCAGCCCTGATGATGGACCCTGCAATGGGATCCGAAACGTTGGCCAGAGAGGTCACATACACACGGCAGAATATCCCAGAAAACTATACACAGAAGAATCATCCTCAAGTTGAAAAAACTAATGGTGAAAGAATAGTACGGAAGTTAAGTGCACCAGAAATAGAGGACGGCCGCCGGAGAGTCGGCATGAGAAGGTAAACCAAATACTGGAACATAAGAAGAATGTTGTTAGAAGCCTAAACAATCGACGAACTTGCATGAGAAGGAGAATGAATGTGCATGACGTGGTTTGTTTATCCGGATAGAGGAATACGTCACTCTATCCTCTTTGCCATTGGGGAATCAGAGCAATAGTAAGTTAGCTAATTACTAACTTATTTTAACCACTATTCTTTTTCTTGAAATATTTATACTAATTTTTACTTTAGTACCTACTAGATTTTTTTAAATCAAAAAAATAACTTAGTAGATAAAGATTTTTATTTAAAAAAAAAAGATTTTATTATTCGTTTTTATCTATATATATTTATTAATTACACCTACGCGTTTCGGAAAAACATCAGGGTGTTTTATAAAAAATGTCAAAATATCAAAATGATTGATTTCTTTTGTTTTTTCTAAATTATTTGTTCTATATAAAAATTTTGTTCTAAATTATTTGAAAAATTATTTTTAAATAGTTCTTGATTACACAAAATTATTGGAATTTTTTTTAGAATTGGACGAGTAGTTAAATTTGATTGTTTTATTAATAATATTTTGTTTACTTTTACGTGCTTGACTAATTTCTAATGATTCTAAATTATTCAATTTCAGACCAAAATTATTGATGCGTAAAATAGAAAGTCCTAAGTTGTTATCAAAACTGTGATCATTTTCTAATAAATGTTTTTTTACAAACTTAGGTGATTTATAAATTCGATTGTATTTATTTTTAATTTTTTTCATAACGGAGCTACATTCATTTTGAAACATTGGTCTAATTAATACCTACGTGTAAAACACTTAAATGGTTTGCAGTGCGATAATGGGTCATATAATAGGAGTAATAGATCCATGTGTAATTAATTGCTCTGTATATATTTTTCCGACAATTTACTTTCACAAATTTAATAAAATTCGAGTGAATTTCAAATCCTAAATATTCGGTTAATTTTTTTGGCTATAAATGTAATAGCCAAAAAAAGTACACCTAAGAATTTATATTTCAATATTATATTTTCACCATTCTCTTATGTGGGGTGGATGCATGGACATTAAATCTAGAATTAATTCATAAAGTCGAAGCTTTTGAGATGTGGCTCTATTATGATAGAGTTACGAATGCTGAAGTCCTCCGGCGTATGGAAAAAGCCAAGAATTATTGCTGACCACCAAGATAAGAAAGGTCGAGTATCTCCGACATATTACGAGATGATCACAATATACAAATTATAATCTTTACATCATCCAGGGGAATAAGGAGTAAGAAGAAGAAAGGAAAATGAAGCGTAAGAAGACGCCGCATCGGACAGGTACTAGCATAACTATGAAAAAGACAATGTCGTTTAACTGTATAATTTTTTATGGTTTCAGCTTGAAGATCTTTCCATATATTTTATACTCATAATATATTTAAAACTAGCTGTGCCTGCGCGGCTTCGCACGCGTAGATTTTTAGTACACTGTTTGGATCGTCATAGAACTTTCGCGAACCTTCTGGAAAATTCTCCTTCCAGAAATTTCAAGAAATTTATTGAATGTACAGGAACCTTCTAGACACACCGACACTTTCCGCCACTCAGTTTAGAACCTTATTGAACTTTCGGGAATTTTATAGAACCTTCTCTTTCCAGAACTTTCTAGAGCAGGTTTTTCCGGAAACTTCTAGACTCACCGACACAGTCACGCGCCTATTTTGAAACAATCTGAAACATTTGCGGCCTTCCCATAACAAAACAATGTGCTAGAAAGCACATTTTTGTCACCCACTCCCACCCACGTACAGCCACCTTCACCAAGCTCCCATTTTTCGATGTGACATTAAGGTCTATCCACCACCATAACCACCACATATATAGAAAAACAATTTAAAGCAATGGCAATGTAAACGAAAAAAGTTGATCAATTAATTGATAGAAATGTTTTAGTTTCCACTACCGTACTTAGCACAGGAACCTTCTAGACACACCGACACTTTCCGCCACTCAGTTTAGAACCTTACTGAACTTTCGGGAATTTTATAGAACCTTCTCCTTCCAGAACTTTCTAGAGAAGGTTTTTCCGGAAACTTCTAGACTCACCGACACAGTCACGCGCCTATTTTGAAACAATCTGAAACATTTGCGGCCTTCCCATAACAAAACAATGTGCTAGAAAGCACATTTTTGTCACCCACTCCCATCCACGTACAGCCACCTTCACCAAACTCCCATATTTTCGATGTTACATTAAGGTCTATCCACCACCATAACCACCACATATATAGAAAAACAATTTAAAGCAATGGCAATGTAAACGAAAAAAGTTGATCAATTAATTGATAGAAATGTTTTAGTTTCCACTACCGTACTTAGCACAGGTGCGTCACAGAGGTTAAAATACTTCCATATTTTACCTGTCGATAAGAGATTTTGTAACTCTCGAAACTAAGGTAGCAAAATATAAAATTATAACTAAACTCGTATAGAGGTACCATAGTTTATATTTTTATCCAATTTAATATCACGAATAATATCTAAAATTAATATGCCAAATCCATCAATTATTAGGTCCTTACATATGAAATTGGCGTTTTGCCGTACTGGCAAATTTGATCTCAAATATCTTCTCTTTGGTTAGGAATTCCAAATCCAAATTTATACAGCTATTTACTCATGTATTTGTGTTTTGAAAATTATAATTCATTTGTTTTTTCCTTAATTGTTTTTTTCTTTGCGTCACTCAGTTTACAAAATGAAAAACTTGAAATATCGCGTTATTTACGAGTACGAGTTCCACCGTGGCACCAGTGCTGCAGAAACGGCTCGAAGGATTAATGATGTGTATGACGACGGTGCCGCAAAAGAAAACACAGTGCGTTTTTGGTTCCAACGTTTTCGTTCTGGAAATTTCGACCTGCAGAACAAGCCCCGTGGATGGCCGGAGACAAAAGTTGATAATGAAGAATTGAAGGCTATTGTGGAAGCGGATCCATCGCAAACCACATCCGAGTTAGCTGCAGGCTGCGGTGTTAGTGATAAAACTGTTTTAATCCAATACCTCACGAATTGAGTGAAGCAAATCAACAAACGCGCGTTGACTGCTGCGTTGCATTACTCAACCGGCACAATATTGAAGGGATTTTAAATCGAATCATTACCTGTGTTGAAAAGTGGATCCTGTACGATAATCGGAAGCGCTCATCGCAATGGCTGAATCCTGCCGAACCAGCCAAACCATGCCCCAAGCGAAAATTGACTCCAAAAAAGTTACTTGTGAGCGTTTGGTAGACTAGTGCTGGTGTTGTTCACTACAGCTTTCGTAAATCTGGCCAGACGATTACGGCAGATGTCTATTATCAGCAACTGCAAACCATGATGGAAAAGCTAGCTGCTAAACAACCGAGGCTGGTTAATCGCTCTAGGCCACTGCTGCTTCATGATAACGCTAGACCACACACTGCACAACAGACGGCTACCAAATTAGAGGAGCTTCAATTGGAATGTCTAAGACATCCACCGTACTCTCCGGACCTTGCCCCAACAGATTACCATTTTTTTCGAAATTTGGATAACTTCTTGCAAAGGAAAAATTCAACTCCGATGGGGCAGTCCAAACCGCCTTCAGAGATTTTATTGATTCCCGTCCGAATGGTTTTTTTAGTAAAGGGATCGATGAACTACCTATGAGATGGCAAAAGTGCATAGATAGCAATGGTACATACTTTGATTAAATAAATATATTATAATAAAAAAAAATCGGCTTTATGTTCCTCCCAAACTAAACGCCAATTTCATATGTAAGGACCTAATATATATTTAAATTATTATTTAAAAATCTCTCAAACCATATCTGACCCAGCCAGATATGTATGCGGTCTTTCCCAAATACAACACTGAAGTTTTTTTTTAAAAACTGCGTTGCACCTATACTGAAGACTAAATCATTTAATTTTTTTTCCAATTAATTTTTGTATCCCAGCGCGTTGTTCTCCTTGGGTCTTAATTATAGTCAAACACCAGAGCTAGGGTCGGCCCAGTTCAAAGTGATTCCGCAGTACCTCTACAGGTACGGCGACCGTCTCAAAGGGCACCTTCAATGGCCGTCAACATGCCTTTAGTGCAAACACACGCTGGCCCGGAGACCTTACACGGAATTCGGTGAACCGTGAATAATCCATCTGTGATCTCGAGTGAAAGCTGATACGTCTTCCTTACTTTTTTCCTTTCCCAGATCTGAATAATACACAAGGCAGATATTTATAGAGAGAAATGATCAGTGAGACCCTTTAGATAAACAAGTTGGATTTCGAAAATCTTGAACAAAATATCACGTTCCGATTTCTAAATATTTTTCAGAGCTGCTGAATGACATTTGTTTCTTTTAACCTTTTTCCTCAGACACATAATACTAAATCTCTCACAATCAGTTATTTTTAGGAAAGCCGTTATTTTTTGTTAAATTTAGCAGAATCTCAGTGTATGTTATTCAATATTATTGAAGAACAAACTTAGAGGCAATTGCGTCAATTTGGTTTATAGTAATAGTCAAGTTTATATCATAGATTTTGGTATTTTCAATTAATCAGATGTTTCGTTTTCGTAAAAATCTTTGCATTAAAATTAACGATTATTGTAAAGCGCCTTTATACAACCGGCCTTTAGAGAAGCCCACTTTAGATTAAGGTTATCTTTATATTTATTTATTGTGATTTGTCCAATACAATGAATTTTCTTGGTGAATTTTCTTGATGACCTACATTCTATTGATAAGTTAAACCATTATTTTGTCAGATTGTCAGATGGAAGGTCTCTACATAAGCTCGGTCATATACCAAAAATACATTGTTTCTTTTTTTATACCAATACATAGAAAATAATCTTCTCTGCAGTAAAAAATTAAAAAATATATATTTCTACTTTTTCAGAGAAAAAACGAAAAAAAAAGCATTTGTATTTAAAGGCAAACTTCAAACAGCTCTCCTACATAATTGACTTTTTATAGATGCCTTGGTTTACGCAGGGACCTTCGAGATATGTGTTTGTTTGTTAGGATAATTGGTCACATAATTATTCGTAATTTGGCGAAATATTACTGAAACAGTAGACACTAGTGGAACTAAATGCATAACAGCTAAATCTCAGTTATCAATAATCTATAAAATCTATAACAATCACTCAATCACAGTCACAATTAAAGTTTAGCTCATACATACTTACAGAACTGCGGTACCATTTTCATTTTTACTGTTTATACTCTCCCTCCATTGTACAGTTCTCACCAAGTTGACGACTCAATTCATTTTTAAAAATACATTTTGTTTAAAATAAAATGTTTCTCAGATTCAACGAATCTCGAAAATCTCTGCATAGCCATTTTCCGATTCTTTTAAAATTTATTCATCTCCGCAGTTCACACTGACTGAGTGGTTCTGGCCAGCCAGCCAAGTGGGGGAGCGTGACGTATCATACTACCAGAGCAGAAGAGGACAGCTTTGCAGCTTGCTTGCCATCATTTAGTGGCGTAATATTTATATATATGTATTTGCAACAATGACATCCAGGCCCCAAAAGTATTGTGGACGCTTTAGTCTCTGATTATCGTAGGATTATCTTGCATCATAGATGTAGAAAGTTTGAAATAGAAATCCTCTTTCATAAAATTGATTATGCACTCAAGATACAGGAACTGCTTATATCATTAGGTTGGGAGTAATATTTTAAAGAATTATGATTATGTGTATGTAGACGAATACCAGGTAAAAATGCTTAAATATAAAATACGAAATTGCGAAAAGCAAAGAATGCTATGTTGATTTTAATATGAAGGGTTGATAAATAGAAATGTATGATAGGGAAAATGCTCAATATGAAATATTAATGCGCAGTGACATGCGCGCCAGATTTCTTACATTTTTTCTATTTTTTCAAAAACGGAAATAAACATTTATATCGGCTAGGTACCATCAGTCAATGAACACTATACGCAGAGCGAGTTTTAATATAGTACGTACGAATAGGTACTCAGCTTAGACTTAATAATAATAATAATAAGAAAATTATTGTGAGTTGTATTCTGTTAACAATTTTTTTTTCGTTATATGTTAATAAGAAGTATTATATCTCAGACCGTATATGCACCGCACAACCATATGTACCTCATTTTATCCCTGCAAAAACACGGTTTCTCATATACATACATGTTTCTCGTAGGAATCTACAAATATACTAAATAGCCTTGACATTTTATAATTATAATGCGGTTTTGTAATACTTTGTACATTTATTAGTTAAAGTTATTGTTT
>JADDOH010008562.1:0-45774 GCA_016648135.1 Agrypnia vestita | reverse complement strand
CACCTTTCAAGCTTTTTCACCTTACCAATTTGCTTCAAGTGGATTAAAACAGTTTTATCACTAACACCGCAGCCTGCAGCTAACTCGGATGTGGTTTGCGATGGATCCGCTTCCACAATAGCCTTCAATTCTTCATTATCAACTTTGGTCTCCGGCCGTCCACGGGGCTTGTTCTGCAGGTCGAAATTTCCAGAACGAAAACGTTGGAACCAAAAACGCACTGTGTTTTCTTTTGCGGCACCGTCGCCATACACATCATTAATTCTTCGAGCCGTTTCTGCAGCACTGGTGCCACGGTGGAACTCGTACTCGTAAATAACGCGATATTTCAAGTTTTTCATTTTGTAAACTGAGTGACGCAAAGAAAAAAACAATTGAGGAAAAAACAAATGAATTATAATTTTCAAAACACAAATACATGAGTAAATAGCTGTATAAATTTGGATTTGGAATTCCTAACCAAAGAGAAGATATTTGAGATCAAATTTGCCAATACGGCAAAACGTGAATTTCATATGTAATTAAGAGTAACGTGGGTTTTAATTTAAAAAATTAAATAATTATTTTTGTAGTTGAAATTTATATTTGAAATTATTCAAGGAACAAGATTACTTTAGGGGTATAAAAGCAAAAACAGCAATATCCAAAAAAATGTTAAAATGTTTTGAATGCACTCACCTAGGACTTCTAAGTTAAAATTGACTGAAATCAATATTTAATACAAAATATAGTCCTACCCCATCATGTTTCAAAATCACAATTAAAAGCAAAGGCAGCAATATCCATTTCAACCATTCATCCTCCAAGGTTATGTCACTTGAGAATATGACCGCTTCATATGTCCACTTTTTTAAAGCAAATACAGAAATATTAATATTAAATGTTAAATATTTATTTATACACATATAAAACTGAGGTGGCAATTATTTTTGAAATTGAAAATTTATTTCCAAGAAGTAGGTATTATAGATTCCGGAGAACTTTCCTGGAGAAATGCGAGTATAAATACCGTTGTATTTATCTCAGAAACACCTCAGTGGAATATTTCTGCCTTTGTTTATATACCTCTTACTTGATGGACCATTGTTTTTGATACCGTAAAAAATTGAAAAGATTTAGGTAGAATCTGTTTAAAATGGGATGATCCGAATTTGTAAAAAGATTTCCACATAAGTTCGTGTTACGGAAATAGGGACTCATTTGCGATGAGATTATAACGAAGAATATTGCAGCTTAATTTTTAGCCGTATTGCAAAATGTAGCTAACGATGCAATTAGCATACGGTTTGCATACATTAAAATACTGGAATGGTTTTCTTAATTATAATGGCGGTATATAAGAAGTTCTCTACTAATAGTGAACTTACGGGAAGAGCACGCGTCGAATAAGTTTATTTTCCTTAAAGTGGCATTATATGCAAGGTGCATTTTCAAAAGCAAACATTTGCATCTTCTCTAACAAACAGGTATTTCTACCTATACCAATGTAAAATTTCTACCTATACCAAAAAAATACCAAAAAAACCTATCTATACCAATGTAAAAAATGACAAATTTATTTGTTTATTGAAATTTAAATTAAATTTCATGTGTGCATAATATTACGTGTATAATGCATTATAGGAATAAGCAAGTGAATTAAAACATCAATCATCAAACGTCCAGGGCGGCACTGGGCGACATTATACTGGTTTCTCACATCTAGAATTTCGGGTTTGATTCCTGGTGAGGTCACAGTTAATGTGTGTTTTACTCAAGCCTGTATGTATTTGACTTCTGTAATTGTTTTTTTTTTCTTTTTCTTTTTCTGTTCTGTTCTTCTTCCTGCCTGTTGCCTGTTGAAGCATATTTTTTTTTAACCAGTAAAAAACTCACCAAAATAGTGTTTCTATTAACATTACATTTAATGGAACTAATTGTAAAACTATTTTCACTAAAATACATTTTTTATTTTATTTTCTTTAATTATTTAATTGATAATACATTTCGCAACCATAGTGTCACAACTCAAAAAAATAAAATAAAATTCTATTGCATCATTAGTTTCACAATACTTCAAAATCTTGTTTCAGAAAGTGTCATGTGCATATAGTTCAATTTTTTGTCCCCAGAAGACACTAGTATCATTGTAATACTAACCAAAATAATAAACATTCCAGACATAAACAGTGTCACGTAACGTAATGTATTTTTTTGAGTTGTGACACTATTTGAACGGGGATGCAATATAATTTCTTTTATCACAATGATAGCTAGCAAATATTTTTGTAAAATGTTATATCTCACTAAAATAATTAAGATATTTGTGTGTGGTGAGGGATAATCACTTAAAATCCTATAAGCAGTGTAACCTAATTTAATAAACGATGAAAAATAGGCAATATACTATTTATCTAATATATCGAAAATCTTTAAATAAGCAGTCAAAAAGAGACTAAACTCAATCACAAAAGTCAATTCTACAATAAATGAGAGTTCATTCGGATTTACTGGGGGAATATGCACACAAGACGCAACCGCAAAACTTCCACCATCATACAAAGCAAATTGAACAAATCAAGTAATTGCATAGGTATCTTCATCGATTCGAGGGAAGTACTCGACAGTATCTCACACGAACAACTCGTATCAGAACCAAAAGAAAACGGAATTGACCACACAGCTCCAAGCGGGGCATCATCATGTTACATCATTTTGATAGGTAAAAACATCATTTTGATACATTAAAATATAATATTTTTAATAAAACTAGTTGATTTTACCACGCATAAATTGGCTTCACCTGTTTGTTTGGACGGAATCTTATAATTAATGCTTTTAATTATTTTAAAATGACTACTAAAACAAACAAGATCTCTCAAAAATTTCTGATTTCAGCTAATTGTTCACTGATTTAAGCTAATTAGAACTGATTCAATCGAATCGGAATGTATTTGAACACAATTCGCCTAGTAGTTATTTTTCATCCACAACCTAAATATGGCTTAGCAGGTTTGAATGCTACGAATCAAAATTGCCGGGTTCCGTAAATCTAGTGTAAAATATAATGGTCTTATAGGCAGACCATCTTGTCCAAGTATATTGAAAACCTTTTATTTATTGTATTGATACACAAACTATTAACACTGATGTCTTTCTATAATAGTATAACGAAAACTGTTTTTTGTCACTTTATTACGAAAAATGGGAGTGCAAGCAAGATAAATAAATAAGGCTACTTTTTGTTTATGACTGAAGTTTCCACTGAAATTATGTTTATTTTGTAATTTTATTTATTTTTTATTTTTATTTTTTATTATTGTTATTATTTATTTATTTATTGAAATTAATGGACATAGTCCAATAAAATATATTACATAACATGAACAACATAAAATACAAGAGAATAAAAATTATAACAATTTAAAAGAAAAGGACAAATGAAAAGTACTAACAAGATGGAGACAAGATCTAGACTATCTGATCAGAGATTGTTTGAATCTGGACAGATTTATACCAAAGAAGTCTAAATTCTGTCTTAAATATACCTAATAATAACGGGATTTTTTTAGCGTTACAGTTACAGTTATATTTATAGTTACAGTTATAATTGCGCTGTAATCAACAATGTTTAGCAAAAGCATAGTTTTCTGCTAGCTATTTATAGATAGAATTTAACCATTCAACTCACATTAGAGGCAGTCATCAGATAATATAGAGTAAGATTGTTGGGCAAGCAACACGTTGGACGTGAGCCTGTTTACTATTTAATATTCATTTGCTTATCTGCGTTCAGTCTTGAATAAGACTTTTTTTTAAATGTGCAATAATTAAACTTTTGTGAGTTTTAATTGGGATTAACATTTTATAGTTTTGGCTCGAGCTTAAATTTCTACATAAATACATAAATGACCAAATAACTTTCTTAAATTAATTCGCACAGTTAAGTCGTCCGAAGGGCATAACCAAACAATATCTTGTTATTTATTAAACTAAACATATAGTTCACTTTATGTATTGAAAAAGTTTCCTTTGAAAGTATGTATTATTTTTATTAAATCATTAATAATATTACAAGATTCCATTGAATTACATTGCTATCCGCTTTTACGACAAAATCGGAATACATCTAAAACTTGTTTATTAAAAAATATAATCAAGAACAACTAAGTAAGGGCTTTGTCAATGTCTTAACTTTCTTGATTTTTGTACTAAATCCCAACAAGAAATACCAACGAAATCACAATTTGCAATCACAAGACCAACCCTTTTCTAATAAAACGGTGATGATGTTAGCACCGAAGAAATACCTACATGATTATTTGAAAGTTTGTTAACTCACGCAGACCCGAAGAAGCTATTCTTTTTTCGAATTTTGGCACAGAAATTCACTTTTATATAGGTAGTTTTATTTTTTTTATTGGAAATAAATTATTTAGATAAAAAATAAAAATCTTGACAGTATTACCACATTGAAATTGACAATAATTTTAATTCCGGATAAATAGTTCGAAATATACCTGATGCAAAAAAAGTGTTGAATAATAATTTAACACATAAAAACTTATTTATTATAAATTCTTTATACGCAGAAAAAGACCTGTATACAGAATATTTCATTTGATGTCATTCAAACTCATTCAAAATTCTTCTCTGTGTAGGATGGATGCTTCTAGGAATGACTAATTTCACATTTACTTCTTTATCAAAATGACGTCACCCATGTGTGATTATTCAGGAACCCAGCCTTTCGAGCGTCGTTCTAAGCATCTTGGATAAAAAAAATGAATATTGTTTGAAAATGATTCCACATTTAGTGTAAAATATTTGTGTTTTTGATTTTTGAATTTCATTCAAACCATGCAAATACTCACAGAAACATCGCGCTCGGTAAAAAAAGCCCAAAAATAGGGTTTTAATTTTGTCACGTCGCAAGAAAGGGACAGATGCGAAATTCCAACAAACAAAAGAAAGACGTCCAGATTTTGCACCTTTTGCACCATTCATATTTTCAATTTTTTTCTAAAACACCATGTTTAACTGCAAATGAAAAAGAGTCTAAAAATGCAAATAAAATATCGTTTTGAGAAGCGCTCACCGAAAAAGGGAGAGGGGGGAGAACCCAAAAAATAATATAAAAATCAGGCCCCAAAGAGGGTTTCGGGAAAATTTTTAATTTTCAAGATCGGATGAAAATTCGCAAAGTTGCAACGCTAGCGTTGCAAAGTGGTTTTTCGAATTAAAAAGAAAAATATGAAATTCGACTCAATTCTGAGGAAGAGATATGTCCCACGTCGAATGTATTTCCCAAAGACGTCGGCGGGCTGCGTCCGTTTGGGGAACTTGAAATTGAAAAACGAAAACAACCACAATAACCGTGCATACCGACAAAGTTTAAAAATGCGTTGTCATCGACGTCGAGTCAACGTGCAAAATTTTAGTTCGATTGGATGACGGGAAGTCAGACAGACTCGTTCGGCGACGAAATTAATATAGAGAATAAAAAAAATAAATAATCATTTCATTTAAGAACAAGTAGGTATATAAAACGAAAAACGGGACTTAATTTTAGTACGTGCATTACACCTACCTACTTTGCAGCTTCAAGCGTATTTTTTATATGTAAGTCAGCCACTGAGAGCTTTGGTATGATAATCTCATGGTGTCATCATATTTCATATGGAACCAATGTTAGTGGACATGAGAGAGAATTTTTGCATGAATTTTGCAAGACCTCTCAGCGGTTGACCTATAAATACTCATGCTAGTTTTTGATATTATATGTTGGTTTTCTCGTGGTTTCTTAGTGTCATCAACAATTTTTAACACATTCCGATGGATTGGAGATGAGCTGTTATGATACCCTTACAAAACGGCAAAAGGTCGCGTGTCGAGAACGGAAGCTCTAGAGCCAATGGCCTGTTGAGCTCTATTGGAAAACTACATGGGAGAATTTTAAAAGAAAGAGTGAGGATGATGCTAAATAAAAAGCTTTGGCAATTAATCAAAAACTTTGTGCTTCTGTCAACGACAGAGCGATAAGAGGGAAGTTATGGAAGTTTTTGTCTATGTACAAAGTGGTTCATAACTAATACGTATAATTGAATCGGAGTATGAGTATAAGGGAAGCAGTGCTTGTGTAAAAACATTAACTCATATATTTATCGCACTATTAAAACTACACAATTAAATTAATTTTCAACCAATCTATACCCTTTTCAACCAATTTGTGCCAGTTCCATTTTTCAATAACTAGTAACAAATAATCACGTTTTTAAATTATCAAATAACTTTCAATGTTTACTTCTTAGAGCGATAGGAACGCAATGTGGCGCTAGAATGTGTCCCAAGTTGTAATTGCCTGCTGGAATTATCAAGATAATAATATGATGTTGGAACTGTACGCTCTCCAGATAATATGAGATTGAAATATGAATATTATTTTATTTTACAAGAGAATTCTTGCGCATATACTTTTCCAATATTAAATTCTATGTGTTCTTTTCATATTTCATTTTAAAATGATACTAAAAGATGATTTTTGACCAATATTAACGCAATATTGAGGCACTTTATTTATAACGTAAATGTTTTAAATACAATTGTTAATTTATTTGGTCTCAAGACTTGTAATATTAAATGTATTTTGTAATAATTTAGTATTTATGAAATAAACTGTGATTTAAAAATAAATGGTAAACAAATATGTTTCATATAAAAATGTTGTCTTAAATGTCATATTACAAATTTTATAAGTAAAAAATCATATCTAGTGTAAATAAATCTGAACTAAATTAACGACAATTTATAATATTTTCTATGCGAAAAATTATTATTGTACAAATAAAATGCTCCATTACCGAGATATGTATAACAATAAATATTTTAACATAATTAAATTGAACATAATAAGATGTACGACGGATTTGCGTTATATATGTTATAGGTATTTTATTTACTCTAAGAACACATATGACATACGTTATATACATATGTTATAAGTGTCCTTTAAGGGACCATAATTTATAAAGATAATTTACAGATGAAACTATTATTTGTATCGGAAAGTAGGTTTGATAGATCCGCAGATAAACAGCAAAAGCCTTACCTACTTTCCTATATAAAAAGTCCTTATATATGTCCTATATAAAGTTCCTAGAGACATCAATAATTTATCTTAATTAATGACTGTTGCTTTTTTTAAAATTATCAAAATTATTGTCAATTAGTTAAAGTTCCTATGCATGTTTTATAATGCAATAGTATGCAAGAATACACAACATTTGCGCAGAATACACAAAACGAATGAAGTTTCACATGGGTATATTTATTATGTGTTTGTATTATTGTCTCGTATTGTCATATATTTTCATTATATATTATTATTTTCCTACTTCATTATATTCGTCTCAAATATTATTCATTACTCCATTATATTCACTTTCTTCTTCTATTGTTACTATTCTTGCCTTTCATTTTTCTGATCTTCTTATTGTTTATACATTTAAAATTTCTTTCTACGGAAATATGTTAAGATACAAGTCAATATGTTCGATTCTGATAACTTATGCTTTTATTCATATATTTCATTAACTTGTGCCTGTTATATTTCCGAATAAAAAAATAAATTAAATAAAAAAACATTCTTTACATTATAAAAAATAAAGATAAATTAAATTCATATAAAATAACTTTGTAAACATCACTTTAAAAAAAAATTCAACATTGGCTTCGAAACATGTTGATTTTTTTTTCAACAAAAATGTTGTGTTTACAAAGTTATTTATATAAATTATAATTATGTCACCACAAAATAATTTTTCTGTATTTGAAGAAGAAAAGATAAATTCGTTTCAATATCGGAAACAATATTATATCAGCCTAAATGCAAGACATAGGATTTAAATCTGTACAGTCTATCTCTGACTTGGTGTCGGTGAATAGAAAAGTTGCAGATAGCAAAAAAAAGCCCTAGTTCAAAAGAGACAACGCGGTTCACACGGCAGTCAGAGTTATATGTATAGAATAAGTACCTTTGGACGATGGGGAGAGCATGGCATTTGGACATGTGAGTAATGACCTAGAATGATCTATTTCTGGCAAGCACAACTAATATATTAAAATATGTTTTCTCCAAGACAATATTTATATAGACGAAGTTTATTTCTGTTGAAAACTACTTCAATCCTATGTTGAGGAGGAAAGTAATGATACAAACTACTGATTCAAGAAGTTTTGTCTTGGTTTTCATTATCAAATATTTGTCAATAATAATAACACGAACAATTAATCGTACTTATATCAAAAAAAGACCGATAAATGTACAATAACTATGTACATATTGAAAATAAATGAATACATACAAAAAATTCATAAATTTATCTAAAAATACAGTTAAATGGTATTTGCCTCGAGCGACAAACATGGCATACTAAATAATTGTATCTGTTCATTAAATTAAATGTATTTTATATTTATATTTTATAAAATCATTAAGAGGTTGCCTGGGAGTCTGAAAATTAGGTGATTTTTTATCATTCACAACCATGATATCAAGTTGTATAAATAAATAAACACATACTAAAAGTTTGAAAAATATGTCTACGAAATACCATTAAATGAAGTACTATTTAGTCTGAGCGACCAACCCACTCAACAATACATGCACATTACATTAAAAGAGCATATTTAATGTTATCATTAAGAGGTTGCCTGGGAGTCTAATATTTACCTAGAAATTTGGTGATTTGTCATCACTTATAATATGTAATCGTATAGAATAAAAGTTGTATACATACTTAACTAACTAAAATCAGCAGAGCTTATAATCCGCTTAAGATATTACCTTTTCGAAATATGTGCATGTGGTCCATGCCCTGCTCTGCAATCGTTCAATCTCTGTTAACAAATTATTAATTAAGAAATAAAAACATTAAAGCACATGTAGCATAGAAAAATATTTACAAAATTTTAATTTCGTTCCTCTCTATAAGGATAAAATGTTATTTTTACCTTGGGTCAAACGAATTTAAAATTATGAAACATTTCTGGATATTTTCTGAGAAATATTTTACCCACTTTATGTTGTACGTAGGTCAGTACATATGTTTATGGGGTTAGGTTAGGGTTGCTTTCAGAAATTCATTCAATTCGTGTCCGTTAAGTAGATTTTCCACAATCTTGATTCTTCTGAAAATATACAAAGCGTAAAAAAGAGTTTATTTATTTTTGTGCTTCGATGTAAACTTCTGAAATATATTTTTGATATGTACAGCGTTCACTTTGTGGTTGGACATAATTATTCATTTTAATTAAATACAAACTTTGCACAAACATTTTGAGTAACTATACGTTTATCGGTTCCGATACCACTGTATCTTCGTTAGAACGGATGCATCCAATTATCCATGACTTGTTTTGGTGAAAATGTAAATTTTTAAATGGGAGTAGTTACGGTTATGGTGGGGTACGGAAGATTAACAAATAGATACTAAAATGGAAATATAAAAAGAATGCCTTATTCGTACAATTTAACTGGATTATCCTAGATATAGAATGCTTTAATTTGTGCAGAAGAAGCTACACGAAATGGTTATAAATAAATATGCATAGCGAATGAAATATTTTGAATTTTCTCACAAAACACGTAGCGAAATCATGGCGTCTGAGAAATTCAGATAAAAATAGCTCCATATGTTCATTTAACAGTTACGTTGAGCCACGCCATTAACTCAGCAGGTACTATACTTTGATTACACTTTTTGGGCAGAATTTCCCAAAACATGCAAATAAGAGTTTATTCCTGGGAGTACTTACACCTTATCAGGACCAACCTAATGCATCCCCTGTTAAATATAATGATACCACAGAGGTATTCTCTCACGAAGGGTAGGAAATAGTATCCATCTGGGTACTGTAAACTCTACTTATTTAAATAACACCTAAATATAAAGACAATTACACATTTTAAAAAACAATTCCACTTCAATGGTTTTGTATACTACTCAATTGCTTTAGAAATTGGATATGAAATTTTCTTAAATTTTAGACAGAACATTCTGATATAAATTGAAAATGTTTATAAAGATAATAACACATATACTATAATAATTGAAATATTACCTCAAACATTTTACATAAGTTTGAAATAATATTTATGTGAAAAATAATCCATAAAACTGACTCATTTCTCTGACTCATCTGACCCCACAATGTTCTCATTTTTAATGAAACATTGTGGGGTCAGATTGATAAATCATTAGCTGCTGAGCGTATTCAATACAAGCGTCGCTCTATAGAGCTAAAAACCATAAGTGAACTTTACTTTTTAAAAAAACCTTACACATTCTGCAAAAATTTAAATCTTACCAGAGCACAGTCAAAATGTTTTGCTTTTCCCATGTATTTAGATTATTTATGTATGCGCATGATGCAGTATTAATGTCTAATAGCGAACAAGACTTACAGAGTCTAGTAAGCAGGATGTAATTTATGCAAGGAAAGTGACCTCATTATGAACGTAAACAAGTCAAAAGTGATGGTATTCCAGAAAGAGGAAAGTAAGACAACGTGGGAAATACTAGTAGATAATGAACAAGTAGATGAGTTTGTGTACTTGGGAAGTATGTTCGATAGAAGAGGGAATATTGAGAAAGATATCGAGAGGAGGGTGACTGCGGGGAATAGGGTGAATGATGGTTTGAATGCAACACTGATATATATGATATATATGGAAGCGAAGCCTGGAGCTGGCAGAAGAGGAACGAAAATAGACTGAATGCAGTGGAGATGAGATATGTATGTGAGGCAAATTTATTTATAATAGAGTAAAGAATGTAGATATTAGGAATGAATGTTAGGCTGATCTTAGTATAATTAATAGAATTAAATAAGGGTCGCTCAGATGGTTTGGGCATGTTGAGTGAATGAATGAGAAAATAATGATAACAAAGATATATAATCCAAGTGTTGATGGTGTCAGAAAACGAGGGCGACCGCGGAAGACATGGCTTAACCAGATTAACCCGGTACTGAAAGATGGCCAATTGCAAGCTTGCATGCGAAGATGTATGGATGTGGATGAGATGAGAGTTGTAGGTCAGGACAGAAGAGTGTGGGGCTCTATCCTGTCTGCCTATCCCCACGGGGAAACGGCGCGGCGTGATGATAAATAAGTAAGTAAGTAAGTTAGATTATTTATGAATATATACACCAAAACAGATATTTGGCTACAATTTTAAATAAATTTTATGTTATTAAATCAAACCATACACTCTTTGTAGGTATATTAATAACATTCTTATTTAAAAAAGAATTACTAATTTTTTTTTGTTTAATTTTTTTTTAATCAACATTATTTAAATGTTTTAACTTTGTCATTAGTTGGATTTTGTCTAAATATAACATTTGTAATTTTAAACAATCACCTGTGAAATACTATACTTTTCTATTTAATCAAAAATTTGAAACACAGATGAGAAGCTTATTTTACATAGATAAGCGGATAAGATAAACGGATAAAGCAAAAAAACTTTTTTTTATGTTTTAAAAAGTAATAAGCTAAGAATATTTTCATTTAAAAATTATACAATTTAATTTAACTATTTTAATAGTAAAATAAAATAGTTAGGTTAACTCTATAGCTCCATGGAACTTTAAAGAAACTATAGTTAACTCAGTAAGGCTGCCTCCAATTAACTAACTAACTAATCATCACGCCGTTTCCTCACAAATGTAAGCAGAGAGGATAGAACATTATATTCCTCTATCTTGGCACAATACTTTTGCTTCTCCTACATTCTTGCATCTTCTCATACATGCTCTACGATTGTTGAGGCTTTTAACAGGGCCATCCTCCAATACTTGCCGAATCTGATCATGCCAGGTCTTTCGCGGACGCCCTCTTTTCCTGTTACCTTCAACACTTGCCCTATATGTTATTATGATTTAGTTAAGTTACTTAAAAAAGTTAAAGATTTGGATTATTAATTAGTAATAATAATTAATTTGAACCGATTATGAATGGGGAATATTATCTAAGAATATCTGTTGAAGCAAAAGAGATGAAAACAAATTTTGTACGACAAGCGAACAGCGGCAGGTTTAATATTTATACACAAAACAAACTGTTTCTAATTGTATCACTTCTTTATCCGTGAGATGTTCGAAGCATTGTCCCCGAAAGCCTGATGGATCTTGCGAGTGGTTTCCATTTGGGTATCGCCATGCTTTTAATTTAATGCAATATCGCCGCTCAGGTCATCCCGTCATTTCACTAAATTTGACAATCCGAATGGAATTCAACACACCTCTTCAGTAAGAGATGGATAGCCAGCGACTTTTTTTTTTAGATTTCTGGAGGTGCGAAAAAAAATACACGTGACAATGAATGTCCCTTATACATCTCCACTAAAGCATGCTTCCCCGCTTGATATCCATCATAATTTTTTTCTATTCCAAATACCGTATGGAAAATTATCCCAAGTAAAATCATAATGTACCAAGTTAATGTAACTTGCATAAATTAATTTCTTCTTAGGATGACAAAAAAATATTCAAGAACATTAAATTTCTACGTTTTGCTTACAGAATTCAGTTTTCAAAAAATAATTAAAATCATTTATTGGAAAAATCATCAAACTTTTAATCAAAAAATTATTTATCATTTTCACATATTAGTGATGTTAATCTGAAATTTAAAACATTGAAATCGTTGAAAAATTTATCAAAATATAAAAAATAAATAATCAACCACATTTACCACCAGCCTTTTTCTAAAAATGTTTCCATATATTAGGTCCTTACATATGAAATTGGCGTTTAGTATGGGAGGAACATAAAGCCGATTTTTTTTTATTAAAATACATTTATTTAATCAAAGTATGTACCATTGCTATATATGCACTTTTGCCATCTCATAGGTAGTTCATCGATCCCTTTACTAAAAAAACCATTCGGACGGGAATCAATAAAATCTTTGAAGGCGGTTTGGACTGCCCCATCGGAGTTGAATTTTTTCCTTTGCAAGAAGTTATCCAAATTTCGAAAAAAATGGTAATCTGTTGGGGCAAGGTCCGGAGAGTACGGTGGATGTCTTAGACATTCCAATTGAAGCTCCTCTAATTTGGTAGCCGTCTGTTGTGCAGTGTGTGGTCTAGCGTTATCATGAAGCAGCAGTGGCCTAGAGCGATTAACCAGCCTCGGTTGTTTAGCAGCTAGCTTTTCCATCATGGTTTGCAGTTGCTGACAATAGACATCTGCCGTAATCGTCTGGCCAGATTTAAGAAAGCTGTAGTGAACGACACCAGCACTAGTCCACCAAACGCTCACAAGTAACTTTTTTGGAGTCAATTTTCGCTTGGGGCATGGTTTGGCTGGTTCGGCAGGGTTCAGCCATTGCGATGAGCGCTTCCGATTATCGTACAGGATCCACTTTTCATCACAGGTAATGATTCGATTTAAAATCCCTTCATTATTGTGCCGGTTGAGTAATGCAACGCAGCAGTCAACGCGCGTTTGTTGATTTGCTTCACTCAATTCGTGAGGTACCCACCTTTCAAGCTTTTTCACCTTACCAATTTGCTTCAAGTGGATTAAAACAGTTTTATCACTAACACCGCAACCTGCAGCTAACTCGGATGTGGTTTGCGATGGATCCGCTTCCACAATAGCCTTCAATTCTTCATTATCAACTTTGGTCTCCGGCCGTCCACGGGGCTTGTTCTGCAGGTCGAAATTTCCAGAACGAAAACGTTGGAACCAAAAACGCACTGTGTTTTCTTTTGCGGCACCGTCGCCATACACATCATTAATCCTTCGAGCCGTTTCTGCAGCACTGGTGCCACGGTGGAACTCGTACTCGTAAATAACGCGATATTTCAAGTTTTTCATTTTGTAAACTGAGTGACGCAAAGAAAAAAACATTTGAGGAAAAAACAAATGAATTATAATTTTCAAAACACAAATACATAAGTAAATAGCTGTATAAATTTGGATTTAGAATTCCTAACCAAAGAGAAGATATTTGAGATCAAATTTTCCAGTACGGCAAAACGTCAATTTCATATGTAAGGACCTAATAAAAATATAATATAGTTAGGATTGTCTAATGGAATATGTAACTTGTAGTGTAGGTATCTAAGAAATAATTTGTTTATGATTGCATTATGAATAAATTAAGGAAGGCAGAGTGTAGAACTTTTATTAGAGAATCTTTATATTGTGCTAAAATGGAATTAAAAATATCAGAGATATGCGCATATTGCCTAGCCTATGCAGTCTGGGTACAAGAGAGCTAAAATGTGTGTTGGTTCTAGTGTTGTTACAATAAAATAGTGTAGGTATTCGTGTAGCTCTTTCAGGCGTATGCAACATAAACAAACACAGAATATCAGGGGTGTCAGAATGCGTTATTAATTTTATAGAGTTAATAATTTTGTAGAGTAAAATCAAATCAGAATAAACTCTCCTGCTGGATAGTGGCAATAATCCATTAAAAATTTGTAATCTTGTGTAGTTGATATTGTAGTCTGAGGCTTGGATCGATATTTTTCGATATTCTCATCGAAAGATATCGATCATGTCGGAAGCCGCAGACAGCACAGCCCTATACCTTTTTTGGGAGAATATTCTGGAAGCATTCGCAAATATCTATAAATAGAGGGAGAGACGCGATTTCTAACAATCTCCTCGTAGACCTCGTTCATCCAGTGTTTTATAACTAGTCTTAAGTTTTTATTAAAAAGTATTGTTAAAAATCTGTGTATTCATAACTAAATAAATCTTGTAAGTATATTCCAAATTCTTCTTTTTATTCTCTGCTTCCCGAATTAGATATATATTCCAATATTTAGATACCCCAGTATTTTAATATTGGTGGTGACCCCTTAAATAAAATAAAGCCCATAAAAAACAAAAAATAAAAGAGAAAAAATATTCTCTCTCACCCCACCCACAATATTTTCAATTGGGATGTGAACTCGATAGTTAATGTAACGTAGAAATTTGTGTTGGATGCGTTCAAGTGTGTGTATACGGGCGTTGTACTGAGGACTCCAGACAGATGAGTTGTATTCAACCTGACTCCTGACCAGGGAACAGTACAATAGTTTGATTTGTTCAAAGGGAATTGCATGAACGTTATACAAAACCAAAAGTCTTCATTGCCTTATTAGTTATCCTAGCTGTGCCCGCGCGGCTTCGCACGCGTAGATTTTTAGAACACTGTTTGGATCGTCGTAGAACTTTTGCGAAACTTCTAGAACATTCTCCTTCCAGAACTTTCAAGAAATTCGAATGTACAGGAACCATTCCGCCACTCAGTTTAGAACCTTATAGAACTTTCGAGAATTTTCTAGAACCTTCTCCTTCCAGAACTTTCTAGAGCAGGTTTTTCCGGAACCTTCTTGACTCACCGACACAGCCAGCGCGCCTATTTTGAAACAATCTGAAGCATTTGCGGCCTTCCCATAACAAAACAATGTGCTAGAATGCACACTTTCGTCACCCACTCCCACCCACGCTCAGCCACCCCCACCAAACTCGCACATTTTCAATGGGACACCAAGGGCTATCCACCACCATAACCACCAGGGGGTGGTAGTATCTGGTTGTGAAGAAAACTTGGCGGATAGGGAAACACGGGTTTCTTTATATATATATATATTTGTTGATATGTTGATCCTCGATGACCGCATTAATTTTTTTTTTAGATATTGCTGCCTCTGCTTTTATACCCTACACAATATAAAGCATTCAAAAAAGGATGCTTGCATGGCTTGGCCACGAGAAGAAAATGAAGAAGGAGAAAATGGCAAGAAAGGCACGGAAGAAAGAAATAACAAGAATATAAATAATCCCCTCTCTGTCTACCCCCGTGAGGAATGGCGCGATGACCTTGAACTCCCCAAGTTAAATGGCATAGACACGCAATTTATATAAAACGCTGTAGTATATGTATACACCTATACACATGAATATACCTACACACAGCGATAGCACGAAAGCGGGAGCGGTATTTTCCCAAACCGGATTTATTATTAAGACCGTTTCTCGATACAAAATAATCTTCTGAAAGAAAAAAGTTCAAGCTATTGTTAAGTTTTGGTTCCTATCTTCAAGTAAACAACAAAACAATAGTGTCTAAAACTACAAAAATATTTTTCTACTCTCAATCTTACCAAGAATAAAAGTATCTCCTTAATGTTTCTTTTTTTTAGTATATCCTTATTTTTATCCATATAATGTATTATAAGTACTTTCATATTTTACTTTTGTGTATTTATGCAAGTAAAAGAACAGAAAAATGTTTTTTTAATTTAAAATATGACAGACCTGAAAGGTCTACGGATAGCATTTTACATACATCAATATAAGAATTTAAATAATAATGACACAAAATCATTTTATAGTTAGTTTTAGCATTTTCGTCACTTCTATTTTGAAATTGTTAGTACATAGTCAGTTGTTTGGTCTGTTGTGGTAGGTCGTTGTATAATTTTAATCCATTACAAATAAGTCGTGATTGTCCTGTTTTTATTTTGGTTTGTGTTATGTACCTTTTGAGAATCAATTATTTTTTTGTTCTTTTTTTTACACAAATTAATATAATTTAACATTTAAAATAATGCAACAACAATTTATTATACTATTTCTATGAGAGTCAGAGACTCGTGCAAAGAGAAAGAGTATTACAGGTGTAAAGTTATAAATAAACATTAATCTAAGTAGTACAAAATAGAATTGAGTGTATAACAAGTATAGTAAGAAGTAGTAGTAGCCTTAAATTTAGTTTTTATTTGATGATTATATTGGGGTGCAATTTGTTGTATAGTGTTACTTTATATGTGTTATATTTCAAATACTAATCTTATCCAGTTTCCGCACGTATTATTCGCTTCGGTTTATTTCGATACGTTAGAACTTTTCTAAATTATTCGCTGTTGAATTATCGCTCGGTTGGCCTTTGCTTTGTTTCGCTGTCAAGCGCGTTAAAGCAACAATTACGTTACTCCCGCGAGCGGTCCTATTTATATCTGTCCAATGCTGGTATCGAACCTTCTAGGCGTTCCCAGTGTTTAGGAGAACTTTCCGTGGCTTTCAGGTTCTTGAAAAATATTTCAGATGCTTCCCGAAAGCCGTAGAACATTGTAGACCGTTCTCGATTCTTCCATAGTGTCGTGACGACTTCAAACAACTATTACTTGACAGGAGTGCGTGATTCTTTTTAGCCTTCTTACAGTATTATAGCAGACTTCCAGTACTTACTCTTCCAGTAGTTACAGTGTATGTGCAAGAATATTTATATCTAGAGCAGTTGTTCTATGAAGAAATCTTGGCGCCAAAAAGAAAAAAATGTAATCATCAACAAATTAAATAATAGTGTTGATTCTATAGTATTGACATTAACAAAAATATGTAAATTGGATAGTGAAAAAAAGTAACCCATAAAAAAAAGTTTTTACAATACTCCCTTTCTCATTTTCGGGTTCCGTGTCTACCATATGCGTCGGAATCTCCATACAACTTACTGAATTTTATGAAAAAACCATTAAAAATTTGAAAAATCCAAAATTATACTATAATATTTTTTTTTAACGAAAATTTGATAGATCTTTTTGAACGTCGCCACGAGTCTACTTGCAAAGTTTCAGCTCGATTGGATCACGGGAAATGAGTTAAAAATCGATCCAAAGTTTTTTGTTAGACAAGCAATCAATCAATCAATCAATCAGACGCCACGAGTTAATAAAGGGAGTAATAAAAAAATATAAGTGGTTGAAAAGATTAAAATATATGTTCATATAAGGAGGAGATTTTTCAAATTTTTCTTATATCTTGGCTTTAAAAAGGATGCAAAAAAAAGATGATTTAAAATGCATGCATTCTTCCCTTTTCATGGATCCAGAATTTCACCTTTGAAGAAAAATATGCGAGACTATGGCTACAAGTTTTAAGTTTTGTGTTTAGTATGTTTAATATTTTGGATCTCGGAAGAGATTAAATCTTTGTGAAAAGGTTTTGGTGAATTTTGGTACGAGATAGTCATAGTTTATAGAACTCTCAATACCATTTTCTGGACTTTTCTTAGTGAACCTAATATACTACAAGCTGAACCGCCCCAACTGACAGTTGCGTAATTAATGAGTAAGTGATACAGTGCAAAATATACTATCTTCTTGTTGGTGCGTTGAGTTCATCTCTAACTTCCTTGAAAAAATATACTTGTGATCACTTAAGCCAGCTCGTACAGGTAGTAAGCCCTGGGCCATCGTATAAGAGACTTTCACACACGTTTCTCATATAAATAGCTTCGTCTCTGTGACACTTCTATAATTTATATTAATTACATTCCATTTTTAAATGCGTACCAGTGACAAGCATCTCAATTCTAGCTTCTATATCATATATATATATATATATATATTTTTTTTTTTAAAAACGGAATACGTGTCACATCAATATTATTACTTTTTTGAAATTAAGCTAAACGCTTGTGCTATGAAAATAGGACTAACTTGCTAGTCTGGAGTGAGGTTCGAAATCACGTCCTTTGGATCACGAGGCGAGTGTCCTAACCACAAGACCAACAAGCTATTCAGACCGTGTATCGATATACGTCATTGGATATTCTGCAAGCACCGCCCCATGTTTTGCAACCCCCACCCTCGCGCTGTTTTTGTGCATCTATTCACTTAAAGGTTAGCTCGGAAATAACAAGTAATGTCTCTCCGAGCTCACGATGCAGGTTGCTCCATTTTCCGTCGTCTGGCGCGGCAGTCAGGGCGCGAAGTAGCGTGGCCGCCTCCCGCCCCCGAGTTGGAGGCTCCGGCGCGCGAGGGAGACGGAGCGAGGAGAGGAGGGCACAGACCGGTCCATTCATGAAACGCAGCCTCCCGCGGATCGATATAATAGCGGTCGCAGCCCTGGTGCTAGGCGAGCACCTCGCGGTAACTAACATTTTTTTTAATAGAGCCTTCGATATTTTTCAATCTTCACCAGACCACTTTTTGCAAGAAAAGTATGACATATAATTATGGTAACTTAAAATGATAATTGTGGTGTTTGTATTCTATTAACGATTAACATAATTAAGGCGTACCCTTTTTAAATTAATTCTCATGTTTGAAAATGGAGCCTTGGCGTTAGTTATTTTAATTAGTATAAGAAAAATGATGTCAAGAAAAAGCCAGTTTCAAAAATCAGATAGTCTTTGAATAGACTTTGGGACAGATAGTCCCAAAGTCTATTCGCAAGATAGCAATCAAGTCTTGACAGTTTTGATATTACATTGTCACTTGGTCAATTTTGACGTTTAAAGATGCCCTGATGTTTTTTATAGAATCTCATTTTACTATTATATATCTCGTCTCACTTCCAGTTTATTTCGTGTCTTACTTAAATAATAACCTTGTTATAGTAAAAATACAGTTCATAAATATTAAAAATCAACCCAGTAATGCCTCAACATTGAATTTTGATTTCTTATTTTGATCGATGAATAAGGAACAGTACGTCCTTATTAATCCTTATCCTTATTCATATTTAAATGAATTGCTATAACACTCATTCATAGGAAACATCATTTCCTGATTATATACTGTGTAATATACAGTGTATCCTCCTTAGTATATATTTCCCTGAATCCTAGTATCCTAAATATGTACTTGTAGTTACCGTAAAATCTATCCTCGTTATGTTGTTTTCCATAAACAGCTGTAACATTTAAAAAAATAGTTAACCTGCAGAACTTAATATAATTTTTATTAAAATTTGATTTATTTTAAATTTCAGTAATAATAATATTCAGTAAATTTAATTCATTTTCAATTTCATTAATAATAATTATTAAATTAAATTTATTTTAAATTTCGCTAAAAATTAATATGGAGTTCTACGAATTAAACACAAAAACCATAAATAAAAAAAAATCAACAATCCCTTCTATTTTGTATGTGTTGTACCCATAGATTTGTTTTATTACATCCTCAAATAATATGTTCATAGTAAATTTCGTTTTTGGCCTAAACAGGTTTTTGTGCGGCATATATCCAGTCAAGAAACAGAGCGGAATTAAATAAATTATTTCTTAATCCTTTGAAAATCTTTGACCTCTATCTAGAAAACCCCCTCTCGCGTCTTGCAACTTTTCCGGTTCAGAAATTCGAATTAAGAAGACGAACAGGAAGACGCCAAATTTGAATTTCAAATCCGGAAACTTCCGCCAATGACGCACAGGCGACGACCTCCCGGTTTTGGCGGAAGATTTGAATCTCAAATTGGGACATTCTAATTGGTCAAACTTTGACGTTTAATGACAGCTTCCGCTTCGACGGATATTTCTGCTATCTATTTCGGATGTTAATAGAATCTCATTTGCTTTTTGGAAAATTAATCCTTTTTTACCTTTTTCAAAAATATTTTTTTTGAATAATATCGATCTAATGATTGTCGAAGATAGAATTTGCGGCACAATACGAGATACCCATTGGAATGTTGGAGGAAGTTAAAGAACCTGGAAGTTTGGGGTGGGTATGTCTCCCCGGATATCTTGAAGAAAGTGAAAGCAAGCAGCCTGCAGTGTGCAGGACATGTAGCGAGAATACCCTCATACATATGAGGGTAAGTTGTATCGCAAGCTACTTTGACCGTGACCATGGGGTAGATTAAAATGAAGATGGTCGGATTATGTATAGACAGACCTGCAAGAGGAGACCCAGGAGATTCAACCCCATAGGCAATATCAAGGGATCAATGATGCTCTATTGTGATTGCGGTCATAGGCTTCCGAGATCCATGAAGCCGCTTAAAAAGGAAAAATAATATTTTTTTACAAATAAAAGTTATATTAATTTGACAAATTGATTAGTTCTCCTTCATTAGTTGAGCAAAAGAAAAAGGGGTAAAATATTAGTGTCTTAGGGATTCGTAAAGAACATTCTGTTTTTAACTAAAAATTTTGTCACAGGTTTTAAAATCAACAGGAACAGCATGTAATCTAAGTTTTTGAATGAACGAACATTTTAGAATAAACTGGATTATAGTGGAAAACACGACTATGTTCAACAAGTTTCTGGAAATCCAGCATTCTTTATCAACGGGCTGCGCCATCGCTGCGAAAGAGTTTGTCATGACAGCCATGGACAAAGCAAAACAGATAGCTTTTCAGAGCGAATATTGACTAGCGATAAAGTAAGAGAGTACCTACAGGTATGCGAGAAGTATTTTGTAGTGATCAGTATTAAATGTGTGAATTATAGAATAACGCTCCAGTTGAATTCGTGTCGTTTTGATAAATTAAAACTTTATTTTATTTCAAGGGTTTTTTCCACCATCGCAATCCCGTAACAGTATTCTAAAAAGATATCTAGCTTTTAAACTTTTATACTACTTTAACACTCTTTTTATTATTCCTGGTCTCTCAGCAGCACTGTGCACAGAGACATAATTATGTCTAGACGTGCTCTATTCCATATTTTGAGATGCTGTATGAAAGAAAATTATGAATGAGAATAAGTCTTCTAAGTTTACCATCTATAAAACTTATACTGTAATAATTATATTTAAATTTGATTAAAAATTTCGCATGAAAATAATCTTAATCGAATTAAACACAAAAATTCACTTTAAATCACTATACTTTTGGTAACACCAAACAGCTTCGGAACCGCCGCTAATGTTTCTTCTTCAGGGTAAATAAACTAAAAACTGAAAATTATAGAATATACGGGCAATTACAATTATACAGAACCGGTTGGTACTATCAAAAATAAAGTGGTTTAAACCAAGTGATTTTTTGTTTAATTTAAGAAAATATGATATTTATACGTTCCGTAATGACGTGTAATATTTCAACTATTACATTGAAACCAAAAACTTTTCACCATAAAATGACAAAGGAACAGCGCTATTTAAACATATTAAAACATATCAATGTCAAAGTTATCAAGGCTAAAAATTAGTTATTTATTTAAGTTAATAATCTTGTCTAACCTCAAAGTTAGTCCCATAAATTGAAAATTCTTACCCAGAAACGTGTCACAGGTTCTTACGTGAAGGGCAAGAGGTCAAGGTGAGGGATGGATTCTCTTTTTAGACATGCAATAGATAAAGACGAAGAAATATTATTTTTGTTAAATATTATTTAATTAATTAATCTAAGCACACAAATATTCGTGGTCTTAATTCATTATGATTCCCGATTAAAATAAATACCAAAACGGCCAGATTAATGATGAATATTTATGAGAAAAATGACTAAAATAAATAGTAAAAGTTTTTTCAAAATGTAATCCTCCTTACCTTTATAATACGCGAGACTAGAACCCCATCAAATTATCTTGCACAGTGACCCTTGACACTCGAAATAATTTCTAATTCTGAGAAGTCCGGGCACGAAGGATTTACCGGACCCTCGCAGTGTTGAAAGGGTGGTGTTGACAGTTCTAAGGGTACACCCGAAAGCTGGCCGTCAGAAACCTTTATGTCATGTCAAATGGTCACATTGACGTATTTAAGTACGTTCATACCTGTGTAAAAGTGTATATTTAGAAAATGGATTTGATGGTATAAGACGTTTGAAGATTTGTGGACGTGCCTACCACTTAAATATTTTAGATAATATATTACTAGTATATATTTATAATAAATTATTATATTATAAACATAAATTAGTAATATATTATTATAATAAAAAATAAATACAAAAAAAATTACCCAGTTGTGAGATTTAAACGAGATTTATTTAATTAATTTTTGATCAGAAGTTGCACCTTGCAGAAATTTGATAAAAATATTTTTGTAAGGTTTTTACAATTTCATTTAGTTTGTATTAAAGTGAATGATTTTTTAATATTCGATATAAGCTATAATAATAATAGACCAAAGTTTTACGGAAAATAAGTTATGTAACAAAACAAAAATCTATAACATAAACAAGATTATTGAAAATTTGTATAGTGCCATTTTCGTTTTATATACAGGGCACTTTATACAATGTCTATGAAGTTCTACTAGTATTATTAATAGATCACGATTGTTTTTAACTTTTTAAATTTTTTGAATTTTTTGAAATGTTGTGTTTTCCAGATTTTTTTATTTAATAATCTTATATTCTATTTTAACAATATCTGAAAACACACCTTATCAAACATCAAATGATTGAGTTCGAAAACAACGCAAAGTGTTCCACGCTTTTGGGCGGGTCACCAAAAGTGCCTATTACCATGATGGATGATACAATTTTTCAAATTTTTCAAAAACCGTATATATTCCGATAAAACGTCTGAGGTCCTAAATTCAAATCATCATCGTGAATGTTTTATTATATATTTCTCGATAAATTTATAGTTTTCATTTTTTCAGTGATAGGTACATTTCTTTTAGAGGATTGAATTTACATTTTTAAACGTGGTTTTAATATGTGATTTTTTTTCAGAACATGGCGGCGCACAGATCAAAGGAGGTTATATGTTACGTTATAAAAGTAAGTATAAAGTTATATGTTACGTAATAAAATATGTAACATCTTACCTTGAGCTTTGAGATCACTTTGTTTGATTTTACTATAAAATGAAAGACGCATTATATATCTTTATTTTTTGCCTTGTTTTTCTTTGCAATAGGACTTTTCAATCTATCCACGTTTTGCAATATGTTCAGGCTTACAGTGAGTGATGATTTTTTTCAAGAATTGTATCAAAATCGACACAACAACTCTGTAATAAATAATTGGTTTTGTTGTATTGCAGAAAGACTGCTATGGGGTACGTGGTCAGAAGAATGGGTCGTTCTTTACGATGACTCAACAATGGCGTGGTTTAAGGTAAATTATTATACAGATATTCATGACTATTCATCAATTTCACTATTACTACAATACCTACATCATCTTATCATAATCTGTTTTTTCACTGCTGGTAACGAGCCCCAATTTTCTGTCTTTGATCCTTTTCATCTAATATTGTTATTATTAGTCTAGTCTAGCCTAGTTATCGCTCCATCGAGTTGGGAAGACGGCCAATGGCTTCTTCTTCTTCTACCATGCAAGATCTTCACTCTATTACTTCCCCACCGTGCATCATATATTCGATAATTACGTCCAACCTCTTGTGCTTTCTGATTATTTTGAGCAACATCTATTACCTTAGATATCTGACAACTTTTTGCATTTAGTACTCAATCTCTCCTGCAGATTTTCCATGAAAATCTCTACGAATTTCTATTTGAGAAAATATTAAGTGGAGTATGTAATTTACTTCGTGGGTCTTCATTTTTGTTTAGAGATCGTCGATTTTCAGATGGTATTTTTAGAACAAATAATACTTACTATGTTTTTAAAACGAAAATATAAAAACCAATCTCTATACATTTCTATAAAATATACGTATTTTAAAAGTCGATAATAGTCAGAATTCAAATAAAAATTTGTGTAACTTATAAACACAATCACAGATATGATTGAGTAGCTTGTTGGTCTTGTGGTTAGGACACTGGCCTCGTGATCCAAAGGTTGCGGGTTCGATCCTCACTCCAGACTAGCAAGTTAGTCCTATTTTCATAGTACAAGCGCTTAGCTTAGTTTGAAAATAGTAAGAATATTGATGTGACACGTATTCCGTGTTCACATCTCTATTTTTTTTAAAAAAAATATAAAAAAAAAAATATATAAATATATAGCAATTTTAATCTAGAATTTTTTAGAAGTCCGAGATAGCTGACGAGTATAAAAGTTCTCAATGACATCGTGTATAGTTTAAAAATTATACGGGGTCAAAAGTCACAAAAAACAGTGTTTTTGTGAATGTCTCGCGTATTCGTCGGATGACAGAAACAGTTGATTGCATAAAGATAAGATTACAAAAATCTGTACTCGAAGACATGTTGGCATATTATTCCTTTTTAAAAATACACTTCTTTATCTTGAATATCAGATATATATATATATATATATGTTATAATGAAGGTTTTCACGGGTGTTAGAAATGTTAGTATTGATTTCTTTGGGGGTAACCCGCGTCAAAATCTGGTCCTCAGAAGGACCATTCGTCAACCGACGTTTCGCCTGAATCACAACAGGCATCTTCAGGTTGCTTGTTAATAAATTTCCGTCACGAGGGGCAGTGCGAACACGTCCGTAATAAGCTTCCGATACGTTAGAGTTGGTACCTTGGTAATAAGCTTCCGATACGAACGGACGTGTTCGCACTGCCCCTCGTGACGGAAATTTATTAACAAGCAACCTGAAGATGCCTGTTGTGATTCAGGCGAAACGTCGGTTGACGAATGGTCCTTCTGAGGACCAGATTTTGACGCGGGTTACCCCCAAAGAAATCAATACTAACATTTCTAACACCCGTGAAAACCTTCATTATAACATATTAGGTCCTTACATATGAAATTGACGTTTTGCCGTACTGGCAAATTTGATCTCAAATATCTTCTCTTTGGTTAGGAATTCCAAATCCAAATTTATACAGCTATTTACTCATGTATTTGTGTTTTGAAAATTATAATTCATTTGTTTTTTCCTCAATTGTTTTTTTCTTTGCGTCACTCAGTTTACAAAATGAAAAACTTGAAATATCGCGTTATTTACGAGTACGAGTTCCACCGTGGCACCAGTGCTGCAGAAACGGCTCGAAGGATTAATGATGTGTATGGCGACGGTGCCGCAAAAGAAAACACAGTGCGTTTTTGGTTCCAACGTTTTCGTTCTGGAAATTTCGACCTGCAGAACAAGCCCCGTGGACGGCCGGAGACCAAAGTTGATAATGAAGAATTGAAGGCTATTGTGGAAGCGGATCCATCGCAAACCACATCCGAGTTAGCTGCAGGCTGCGGTGTTAGTGATAAAACTGTTTTAATCCACTTGAAGCAAATTGGTAAGGTGAAAAAGCTTGAAAGGTGGGTACCTCACGAATTGAGTGAAGCAAATCAACAAACGCGCGTTGACTGCTGCGTTGCATTACTCAACCGGCACAATAATGAAGGGATTTTAAATCGAATCATTACCTGTGATGAAAAGTGGATCCTGTACGATAATCGGAAGCGCTCATCGCAATGGCTGAACCCTGCCGAACCAGCCAAACCATGCCCCAAGCGAAAATTGACTCCAAAAAAGTTACTTGTGAGCGTTTGGTGGACTAGTGCTGGTGTCGTTCACTACAGCTTTCTTAAATCTGGCCAGACGATTACGGCAGATGTCTATTGTCAGCAACTGCAAACCATGATGGAAAAGCTAGCTGCTAAACAACCGAGGCTGGTTAATCGCTCTAGGCCACTGCTGCTTCATGATAACGCTAGACCACACACTGCACAACAGACGGCTACCAAATTAGAGGAGCTTCAATTGGAATGTCTAAGACATCCACCGTACTCTCCGGACCTTGCCCCAACAGATTACCATTTTTTTCGAAATTTGGATAACTTCTTGCAAAGGAAAAAATTCAACTCCGATGGGGCAGTCCAAACCGCCTTCAAAGATTTTATTGATTCCTGTCCGAATGGTTTTTTTAGTAAAGGGATCGATGAACTACCTATGAGATGGCAAAAGTGCATAGATAGCAATGGTACATACTTTGATTAAATAAATATATTATAATAAAAAAAAATCGGCTTTATGTTCCTCCCATACTAAACGCCAATTTCATATGTAAGGACCTAATATATGTAAACTTTGTTCTACACAGCGAGTTATATGAGTTATTGATTATTACTGTTATAGTTCCGAGGGGAACAGTCCTTTTTTCATTTCAAAATTATTCAAAATGTTCAAGAATAATTTATTTTAATTAAGTTTGTTACATTTTAATAAATATGGATAAATTCTTGGAGTTACACGTTTTTGATTGGTAATGTATTGATACTATTTTGGATGATATTGGTAAAGATTATTTTTATATTGTATGTAATTAAGTAAAGATTATTTTTTGTGTGTATACATACAATATAATTAAACAAATATCTAAATGCTGTTTATTTGAATCATTGTATTAAAAACGAACATATCACTTTAATTATTTATTATATAAACGTGACGTGTGTAAGGCTGAGAATAAAAGCGTTCTGTTTCAGTTGACAGCAATACGATCCATCCTGTTACAAACGCGTCATATAATTACATATGTAGAATTGTTGTTCTGTTCGGAAGAAGTGATTTGATGAATACACTTTGATACCTTTCTACATATATTATATGTGGGGTATAATAGCAAAGGCAGCAATATTAAAAAAATACTTTGAATGCAGTCACCGAGGATTATTAATTTAAAATGTACCGAATTCTAGATTTTATATACATCTATCCCTTCTAAAATCGCGTTTCCTCTAAATTTACTGTCTATGTTTCTTATTAAATCTCAAACTCAGTACGTAAAAATTAGTAATCCTCGAAGATTGAATTATTATTTTTTGGTTATTGCTGCCCCCCACATATATTGTATACAAACATCATTTAAAATATTAATACACATTAATTAATTAGTATAAAATAGACTGTGGGTCAATAACAAAGGTGAGCTAAACCGTTACTGTGAGTGTGTGACTGGCAACTGAGATTTAACTGTTGAAGGTTTGTTTTCTAGTATACCAATGATTGATCGCCGAATAATCAGTAACATTGTCGTCACAATCGAATGTATATCACTAAATCTCGGTCAAAATAATGATTTAGCTCACAACTACCTCACACCGCACCAAATAGTCTCAAGCATTTTCAATCATTTTTGTATCAACATGTGATACAAAAATGATTGAAAATGTCAAAATTATGAGTTTTACCCCTAAATAACTGTAAATAGACACGGAATATTCACTTACTGATTTTTACCTGGAATAATGATGGAAAAAATACAAATATTTGTGTTCATAACTCATTTTTGCCAATATTGCAGTTAGTGATTTTTACCTCTAAAGGGACGATATGTACAACTTTCAAAATTTTGATAACGTGTGGATGTTCTTACGGTGAATTGTTAAACGTTAAGGCTTCGTCTCTGTGAGATTTCTATAATTTATCTTATTCTTCTTCTTCTTTCTCTTCTCCATTTCCCATTTCATTTGGCTTCGGCTCTTCTTTCTCTTTTTTTCTACGATTCCCTATTCTAGGCCATCGCTTCGTCCAACAGGGCATGTGGCGCTGGGTCGATCTCTACCTCTTTTGGTTTCTTGTATTTTGTATGCTCTGCATGATCTTCATGCCTCATTACATGGCCATACCACTTTAGTCTCGATTTATTAACCTTTTCAATAACAGGGACCACTCTAAAACTACCCCTGATATGGTCATTTCTCATGAGAAAAAGACCGCAAAGCAATTATTATTTTATGCGTGCATGCCTCAATTAAATACTACAAGTAAATTTTAATATTAGGAATGAATAAGTTTAAGTAATAAACTTATTGTCAGAAATGAGGACGTTATTCTTCCTTGGAATATTACTGTTATAAATAAATTTTAAAAAAGAAACACAAAAAACATCTTATTAAAAACTTAATTTTAATGATGCTTTTAGTTATGTCATTATTTAACCCGAATATACGTAATAGGTACGTGAGAAAATTTCTGTGCTGATTATCCTAATAATAATAATTTCATTGTCTGTTTGTCCATCTGCTCGTAACGTCTTTTATAAAAACTTTTTTCTTTCTCTCTTTATCTTCTTTTTTTATAAGTAAATACTTATTTTTTAGGCGTTGAAATGCAAACGTACCGTCATTTTACTGGTTACAGCTAGTATAATATAATTTGTTTAAATTATAGTTTATCGGCAATACATTTATTTTCGCTATACACATTGCTAGTTGTACGTGTACACGTCTAAAGATCTGGTGGCCAATCGACGCTTATTGACTTTTACTGTCCAATCTCCGAAACGGGCGTTATATCTCCGCTACCATTATAATATTTTGCTTTTCTAATTAGATCGTTTTGAAACAAATTTCCATTGTGTTCGGATTAACCAGTCAGGCAGGGGATTTAGGTACGGTCCCAAGTTCTGATCGCTTGTGCTAAAAATAAGAAGACGACTTTTTGCCCCTCGCCTGTTCGTGCCTTCAGGGCGCTGAAGTCGTAGAATATTTTCGATTAATACCATAATAGTCCCTTCGAAACAAAAAATGTTTATTATATATGAATTTAGAATTATGTATACAAAAAAAGTGTAAGTCAAATGTAAAAATAAATCTGTTATGTGCCAGAATCCCTCGATCTCAAATGCCATAATATCTAAACCTTCTTACCTACTATAATAGTGTACATCTACAGAAAATATTTCAGCCAAACGTAAGTCTGGCGGTCGCTGGCTCCTACCCTGTAAGAATCATCACTGATGGTTCTCGGTTTTTGTGGTGTAAAATTATTATATATTAAATAAATAAATATATTAATTCTCCTGTAGAAGTGTTAAATGAAGAAAACCCTTTTAAATGTGTGCGGAAAATTTAATTCTGGAGATTGAAGTTCCATTCGAGTGCACCACCACAATCCGCAGTTGCGGTGCTTCTTGCATTACGGTTTACTAAAATTCCGATAGATGTCAGCGTTTACACCGAGTTACTGATTTTATGTAAATCATAATTATTAATATATTGATCTTGTATTGGCAGAGCTAATATCATATTTCATGAATGAAACTCCAATTATAAAAAATATTTGATTCCTCGTGATAGAAAGGATAACTAATTTTTTATCCGAATGATCGTCTTTGAAGAAAAGCAGGCGGGCATTTTTGTGCGGTATCTAATAATATCTTTATCTTTCACCCGAGTAAGAAATGAGTGAGTACATTTTTTGTAAAATCTGCGGTCTACAAATATTTTCTTTAAAATTAAGTTACGCCATAAATTACGGAGACATTTTTCATAAATAGGTCCGCATGTTGAAAGTATATTTGATGTCAATTTTTTATTGTTTATGAGATCGGTTATCTTTGGGTACTGTCATAGGTGTCCGTCCGTACTTCATTTTTATGAATTTTTGTAAAAGCAGATTTTTAAATAATCGCCGCCAGGTGGCGCGTTTGAAATCGGAACGACATCCTGTGTGGTAAATATTATACAATACGGAAATTATTTTAAACTAGCTGTAACCTGTCAAAAATGACGGTACTTTTACATGTCGGTTCCTAAGGAATAAGTATTAATTTATTTTAGTTAAAAAAATTATTTTCGTGAAAAAAATTACAGATGTTGCACGAAGTTACGGGAACAGACAGACAGACAGACGGATGGACGGACAGACAGTCGACGAAATTATTATAATTGGGATGATTCAAATACATATTTGAATCATTTTAAATAGTTTCAGTTTCTCCGCGTTGTTAGGCAGAGAATCTACAATACAGCTGATATAAGACATTATTGATAATAAAAAAAATTGCGACAAAATTAAGATATTTTTTTCTTAAACTCAGAACGTCTTAAATACCCTAAACAAATATCGACTGTCTCAATACACCTATGTAGCAACAAAAACATACCTGACGAGTATATATATGAGTTGAAACATGGAATACATCAACGGGACAACTTGTTCCCATACCGTGAATTCCAGGTATAGGCGCGATAACATAATAATTTGTTTTTGACACATTTATATGAAACACTGCCAACGACATGGTGCTTCGAAAATATATATATGAATATGTATATGCACATATATGTATATCTGATTTATAAGTGAGTTAAAATATTGCGTCGTTTTTAAACAACACCAAGACATTTCATAGTTTTCTGTTATTTATTGTATATTATGTTCTATATAGGCAAAAGTGTTAACACTTGTTTCTCGATATCGATTGTCATTATTCATTTTCCATACTGTACTTATTATTGAATTTTCAAATAGATTAATCCAGACATAATCCTTTCGTATCTTACATTAATTCTATTATATTCCATTTTAGAATTCTTTAGTTTCTTTTCTACTAATTCTTACGTTGATGAAAAAGGCTCTGTTGGATATTTCATTGCAAAACCAACCTCCAGGTATTTGATACCGCAACCGCAAGCAATCTGACGTAGGTAACAGAGAAAGTAGTCGTGACTTGTATTATTTCTGATCTAGGTAATGGCATATATTTTCGGTTCTGAGTAATATTATTGCACCGGGATGAAATTACTCTTCCGCCGTCCGAGGCAATCGCCCTTGTCTGTGCATAATCTATATATTTATATCCACATAATTGTACATTACATTGAAGTAGACCTCTTTCCATTTAAGAAAGACAATCGAATTAGTATGTGTAAGCAGCGCGTACGATGCACATTATTCCGGGTATTAACACCAACACAACGAATCAATGTGCCTCGTACGCACGGCTTACACATACTAATTCGATTGTCTTTCTTAAATGAAAAGAGACATACATACATTGAATAAGACAGCGTAGGTACGGCGTAACATTATTTTATGGACGCCATTTAAAAAAAAGGTATTGCGACATGAAACATTTGAGATGTGGGTCAATAGACGATTTAAAAAATTAGCCGGACTGATTGGATGATCCGGATGCGAAAGGAGAAACAAATTCTTAAAAACAATGAAATTCCAGAAATTGTAATCCAAATATTGGCCGTACAATGAAATACTCGGAAAACTTCGAGATCCACCCCCACCATTACATGCATCGAAGCAAAATCTTCAGTAGAGACTTAAGAAGCCCCAGTACACGATTTTCGTATTTGCTCTCGATTTTGCTAAATTTAACGTAAAGTTATTAAATCATTTTGCAAAACCTATAGCTAAACAGGCATTTAATCAATTTTATTATGATAGATCCATTTACTCTTGAAGCATTTCCTTAAAAAAATATGAACAAATATATTGTTATAACATCAACAAAATTATAACCCCGAAACACTATTTTAGTTTTCATGCAATAGAGGTATCTTTGATACACTTTATCTCGTATATTTTCAAATAAAGACCAAATATTTTATTAACAAATTGATTTACACAGTTTGAAAAAGAAGTGTTGCTATTCAGACAATAATATTTTTCGACAAGTTGTCAAATATATCATTTTAAAAAAGACAAAAATTAAACGTTCTGTTTCCTATATTGTAGTATCTATAAAAACATTAAAATACAAATTATTTTAATTAAATTTTACATGCGTACTAAGAAAATTTCACTGTCATTAATATAAAAATATTAAAAAAATTATATCTCATACTCAAGAAGTCGAATTAATTAAATCGTATTGTCTGAAATGCGCGGGCTCGTCGCCGCGCCGCCGGTGCGCCGCGAAATACTAGTGAACTAAAAATGTTGTGTTAGTTACGGTAAACGAGAAGGATCGAAAAACTAATTTTGTACACTGCGCCAAACTCAACTTACTAATTTATACTGGGGTGGGCACATCTATACATCTACTCATGCAAGTTCCATAGTTGTTGAACCTTCTAACAAATCCATCTTCCATTTTACCTGGTTTACCTGGTGACGTCGGTTTTTTTTAATGTCTACTGTTTCTGGTGCTATCAACTTGTTTCTGGTGTTATCAGGTATCTTCTTACCATTATCTCCTCATTCTTTCGTTCTACGTCACCAAACTACCTGTGTTAGCCTTTTTAATCCCATGTTGTTAAAATTAGCTTTACATTCATTCCAAATTTGTTAATTATCTTCATTTTTCCTCATTTCCATTGCATTCAGTCTACTTTCGTTCCCTTTCTGCCAGCTCCATACATTAGTATTGTTAACAGGACTTGTGAACATAGCGTTGCCGTAAAATACAAATACAATTGTGATTCAATTCGCACGGACCAAAATAATGTATATTATGTACTTATGAATAGCATTGTACTAAAACCACACCATACAGTTCGTTGTTAATCTATAATTGAAAATACATAAGCATTAATGCAAAGGACCGTACTTGAATTGCCTTTTATGGTAACATATTTTTACATATAATAAGTTAATAAACAATTGTTTATTGTTTTATTGTTTATCGTTTATTTTACATTTGTTTAACATAAATTACTAGTAACCCCACATTAGATAAAATCTGTTCTGTGGCAGTTATTCTCACTTAAGAGTTATGCAATAGTAACATAGTAATAAATAACAATAGTAAAGAAAAGGAAAAGTAAAAATAAATATAAAAGCAGGATAAGAATTCAGTAGTTTATACAAACACTAGAATATATGAATCTAAAAGAAAAGAAAGTATAAATTAAAAAGAAAGTAAAAAAGTGAAGATAAAAATTTAAGTAGATAATTACTTATAAGTTATTGTTTTATTATTTTATTTTATTTATTAACAACTTTCGGGACTTTTGCAAACAATAAGGTGAAGTGTACATTAAATTTATGAATGCTTTAAACAATACATGGTGAATGCCCAATAAATACAAACAAGAAAAAATAATAACATAAAGTGGAAAGCAAATACATAGCAATATAATATAGCAAATACTAAAAGATTAATATAAAGTAAAAAGCAAGTATACAGCAAAAGCTGAAGCTTAAAGAAAGCATAATATAATAAAAAATACAAAAATATATTAACGATATTATTTATAACGATATATATGGGGGTTGGGCGTAGGGCTAACAATTCTACCCCATAAAAAAACAAAATGTTACGATACCTCAAGTCAAGCCTCGGAAAAAACGCTTATTAGGCCAGTGCTCACGTACGCAGCTGAGACGTGGGTACTAACTAAGAGGAATGAGCGAGCACTGGACGTTTTTGAAAGGAAAATTTTGAGACGTATCTTCGGACCGGTTCTAGAAAATGGACTTTGGCGCAGACGTTACAACAACGAGCTCTATACTCTATTTAAGGAGCCAAACGTCACAAAATTTATAAAACTGGAAAGACTTCGGTGGCTGGGTCATGTGGAGAGAATGTCCGAGCATCAAGCACAAAAGTCCCTGCTGAACTCAAGGCCAATAGGGCGAAGGAGCTTAGGAAGGCCAAAATTAAGATGGAGTGACAACGTCCTCAAAGATATCCCTGCCTTAGAGCTTCGAAACTGGAGAGAGCTGGCACTAGACCGAGATGAGTGGAGGAAAATTATTGAGGAGGCCAAGACCCACCAAGGGTTGTAGTGCCAAGAATGATGATGATGATGATGATTATTTATAACATTTTAAATAAAACAATTCCAAATAATTATTGCATAACCCCTTTTTACCCGCATACGGTGTTGTACCTTGAAATGTATTTAGCACCTCGATAGCATTAGGTAAGAATAGTTTCATTTGTATCTAGTATTCTTAACCGAAATTACTCTTATTGTATATTTTTACATTGTTTATAGTAATTTTATATTACAATCGATTAAAATAACATTAATATTTCTATGTTTACAAAAACTGTGCTATGTATTATGTATATTTAAATTATGGCATTTCACATCAAAAAATTACAATGGATACATAATTATCCTAGGAAATTGGTAATAAAGGTGTGCAATATCTATCTGTGAAAAATCCAATTATTGTAAAATCAAGTACCTATTTTTTGGTAGTGCACGGGCAGATTTACATTCTACAATTTTCCACATTGTAATGGCTGGCTAAAACAACATTAAATTATAACGTTTGTTATTGCTTACCTGAACCACTTAATTTTATCGGGAAGGCACTTTAAAATAACATCATTCTTATTTAACCTTAATTTATACTTAAATATTCAATAATTTCATGGTACCATCATCGAGTAATAAATAGGTTGATTGAGATCAAATGTTTACATTGTCATCTATTATTGATTTACCTTCTGTTTGACTGCTATTTGACGTGTTCCCTAGACTCGCTCGATAACTATGACATTTTATCTTCTGACGAACTGGCACTGATGTCTTTTGGCATACAACTAATTTTTATGTTCTGTAATATTCAATTATTGTGTTGCAGCTATTTTTTTTATTGTCGCTGTATTTTTTTCCAGAGCTTCCTAACAAATAAAACTCGTCCATTAGGCGGTCGATTGCGACCGAATATATTTTCTGCTCCAGTTGCTCTATTATTTGTATACAAAAACAAAAACACAAATAAGTAGCATCACCAGTAATAGCGAGATGAAGTCTTGATTTAATTATTTCGGTTTTAGTGTAAGTTGATACGTAAGTAAATAAAAATTTCTTTCTATATCAACACTCAAAATAATAACCCAAGTCATGTTTCGGTACATGGTCGGTCATGGAAGAATTTTACATCTGAACACAAGGTGTGTTGACGCTAAGTGAATAACTCCACTTAAAAATGACGGTACGAAACAAGCCTGAAATATTTCAAGGTTAAATAGATAACAATTATTGAAGTAATTTCATTTGCAATACCAACGCATTATTAACAAGTCGACCGGTGAAATTAAAATTGAAATTCGACCTATTTCAAGCCTAAAGTCTGTTTCACACGAAACATTTTCTTGTGCAGAATTCTTAACTAAAAATCACCAGATCTTCGTACGATCGATGTACAATTTATTTTTATTTTTTTAAATTAAATTTATTTGATAAATGTACAAACTTAAGAATGGCTGTTAATATAATATAATTAATACACATTTATATTACATGCTTACCCACTTTGAAATGAGAATTTATTCTCGTGTTTAAAAGTGGGGTCATTGTCATATATGAATATATGTATTGTTAATTTAATCGTTAGTCTAAGACATTAGATTAAGAAAGTAAGATATAGATAAGATAAAGGAATATTAGATTAAGTTACAAAAATTAAGACATTAAATGAAGTATGTAAGGTATAAATAGTACTAGAATACAAAAATGTAAGACATTAGATTAAGTAAATAAGATATACCAAAGGAAACGTTAAATTAAGTTATAAAAATTAAGAAGGTATTTTAATAACATTTAAAAGTATGTATATATTGAGTGTTTCTGGTAAGATTTTTTTCATTGCGTTATCGTGATTGTTTTTTGTAGAAGATTTTTCAATTTAGATTTGAATTTTTCATAATTTTTTTCCGTCTTCATTTCATTGGGAAGAGCAATAAAGACTGATACTCCTTGATAGGAGAAATGGTGTTAGGCTATGTGTTAGTATTGCATTTAGGTATGAAAATATTTCCAGCTGATTTCGGTCTATTACTAAAACATCCAAATGTACTATTATTGATGTACATTTTGTGAATTTGAAGTATCGCAAATTTTTTATAGATTTGATTAATATTTAGGACGTTAAAAATGTTGAAAAATTCTCTTGATGGGAATATTGAGGGTTTCCTCAAAATCACTTTGATAATTACTCTCTGAACTGGTAGTATATTAGACTTAACAACTTTTTCAAAGATCTTTGCTATGTTTGATGTAAGCGATATTGGTCTATAATTTTTTATTTCCTCTTGATCTCCAGATTTGAAAATTGGTATGACTATAGTTTTCTTATAATTAGTTGGAAATATTCCTGTCTGTAGACTGGTGTTAATTATATGAGCAATTGGTCTGCTGAGTAGTTTGCTCATGGATTTAATGATCTTCACGGTGACATTGTCGTACCCAGGACTTGCTGTTGTTCTTAACTCCTTTTTGACTTCTTCAACTTCAGTAGCGGTTATTGTTTTTAAAATTGAGAAAAGATTACCAACAGTTTCCCCATCGTCCTCTATCATATCCTGGGTATAGCTGATTTTTTTTCCGCTAGGTTTTTACCAACATTAGCAAAATAGTTGTTGAAATCAAAATCGTTTGTTATTGTAAACTTGTATACTTCACTTACGAGGAGAGACCAATAATTTCACAAATATATAGTTAATCAATAATCCATAATTCAATATATTTACATTTAAGTCTTGACACATCTTTGTAAGTTTTTTTTTACTTATACCCTCGAAAAATCTCGTTTGGTAGCCTCAGTCGTGAAGAGCAGCCAACCTAACATTGCTTTCGTATTCTCGGCTCCCACCTTGTACAGACTTTTAAGGTATACGCTGACGGAGGATATTCAAAATCGTTGTACAGATGCCGGCAAACATGTTGAACATTTTTCGGCGAAGTGGGGGAGAGTTTGCGCATGTACCATTCCACCAACGAGACCCAAAATTTGTGTTCTGCGCATACCCCCACCACGCCGAAAAATGTCCAAGAAGTTTGCCGGCAACTGTAGGAGATACTCAAAATATTTTTGCAAGTTGTTTTTCAATCGGTATCTTTCATTAGAATTTTTTCAACATTTTAAACAATGTCCGAAGAAGTGGCCTAACGAGGCCGTCCCGGTTGGAGGTCGTCTTCTTTTGGCTATTTCTTTCTTAGAAATGCTATGCCACTTTTACCTTGGCTACCGTCCCCATGAGTCGCTTACTCTTTTCCAAAGTAGTTTGATGAGGTTTCCGTGGTTTGTGAAGGATGTAATGAGGTACGACACTCAACTTTATTCGTACTTCACGTTCTTTCATGTTCCATGTTCAATTCTCTATTCTTACCCAAATCCCTCTCTCTTATCTGACTCCCACCAAGTGACGTTCTTTCTCTTTCTCTCCTCAATGCTTCCTTCATTATTTAATATTAAATATGAAGAGTATCGAGATATGGTAAGGCAGATACTAGAAACTTGTCCCTCTCTCTGACCATGTGCATTATAAACATTACGAACCCTTTTATGTCTATGATAAAATTAAATTAACTGTAACTGTAAAATTGTTTGATCTGTCATTCATATCAAATTGATTTATCTATAATTATGTCTTATCTGTGTCATCCTTTATTTGTGGGAGATACTTAAATGTTTTTTCTGTATTTTGTCTTACCAAGAAATTATGTCTCCCTGTTGGATGACCGAATAAAATAAAATTACTCGGTTGTGATAATTGGATTGTCGGATACTCGGATTGATAATAAGGCTAAAATTTTTTACGTATATGTACATATACTTTAATATGTCCCGCAGTTGAACAGCATGTGCAATGACACATTTTGTGAATTATGAAATGTATTAGGGGTAGGAACTTTGTACAACGCACTCTTTCATTTTATTTATCATGATAGTAAGTAATTCCTCGTTTATCGCGGTTAATCCGTTCCAGGCTCTACAGCGATAGGTGAAATTCTTTGTTAATAAATTAAGGTACAGATACCCATGCCACTTAGTGGGATGCTCATAAATCAACCGGCGGTTGTATGGCTAGTGGCATGCTCGTTACTAACAATGTGCGTACACACATGCCACTAATAAGCAAGGCCTAGAGAAGGTCGATACTGCGCATGCTCACATGCCACTAAATAAGCATGTGTATCAGACGCCTTAGAACAAAAACAGCTGGAGGCAAAAATAATTAATTACGCCGACGGTTTGGGAAGACTTGCTGAGATAAAATCTGAGACAGGGTGGGAGGTCACTTATATAGCAACCAGACGCCTGCGCGAAAAACTTCCGTCAAACAAACCCAAATATATTCATAAAAAACATTTATATGAATATATTTGGGTTTGTCCCTAAGATTGATTTTACCGGTTTTTATTTCCTATCTCCTGTTTTCTCCATCCCAAGTAGCTGAAATAAAAATACATACCTTGATAAAGTGGATATTGGATATCTCTGAAATGTGATAATTTTCATCACAATAATGACAATTGTTTTTCAATGCACTTACCCCGCATTGTGGTTACTCTATATCGAGATATCCTGTTGCCACTATTGTCGTTGTCGCGGTGGATGACAATGTGTTGTGAAATAATACCTTGTGTTCCGGACAGAACAAACAAAATATAGGGCGGTCCGCTCAGTCCGCTCCGTCGGCCAAGAAACGTAGTAATGGCCGAAGAAATACAGCACGGTGTCTCGTGTCAAACAGCATACTTTCGCTGTGATGCGAAATTCGTCATAGAGAAGCGCCGGCCGTCGTCCAAAATTCTCAGCCAGAGGCGCCGAAGATCGCGGAGGCTGGATCGTAGATTCACTGCAGTAGTCAGGTCCCAGCAGAATTCTCCAATAGGTATCGGGAGATAAATAAAATGCAGATGAAAGTGATCCGACAGCGTTTAAATCACCGCACGTAATGTGCATCAGGTGACCGCTTTACAAAACCTTTTTATTATATAACGTTCTCAGAGATTTACAAGATACGATATGACAGCATGTTACGTAACCCAATCAGAGCGAGCCAAATCTCCCCTCTCTGTCGCCGCGGTTTGAACCGCGACTGGCGCCATCTCGCGGCGCTTTCTAGGAACTAGACCCGCGAGCGGCCGTACTGATCTCGATCTGAAGACAAAAAATGGTTAATTACAGGTTTTGCATGTATCCCACAGGGCTACAAACTACGTCACGTATAGGCCTGACCTTGCATAAGGCCGTGACACAGTTCATCGGACCTGCAGGTCCTACTAATTTATGAAAAATGCGTTAATTATGTCGACCGTGAAGGGTCGAAGTTAAATCAGGTCATAAAGTAGGTAATTTTAATTGTTACGCGATGCTTTTCATGATTACTGCATAGTACTCGCCCTAACGAGTATTTTGATACCACTTTCGTCTTTGGACAAAGTGGTTTTTGATACTTATCGCGCTTTTAAGAAAAGTTCAAAAGGTCAATTTTTCTTCCAAGTCAAAACATGAGCCTATATAGGCATGTGTATACTCTCTGAATAGGTATTTACTTTGCGATCATGATGCAAAAAGATTCATCAAGATCGGATACTTCTGTCAAAAGTTATTTCTATTTTTGTGATTCCGGCGGAAATTTACCTCAGTGGTGGTCAGATTAAATTCATTAAAAATTAGTGACCAAATGTTTATCGATGTCTTAGTATTACCAATGGATAGGTATTGACTAGGCGCGTCTTGTAGTAATATTTTCAAGTCTGTCATGAAAATATTACTTGCGCTATATGCCTTCAAAGGGGGCCGCGGAGAAAACTTTCTCATTTAGCTTTCTCCGGCGTCCCGGTACAACTTTACATGCGTAAAAACACATTAACTTAAGAAGTATTCTTGTTGAGAACACTGTAAAAAAGGTTTCAGTTTGATTTTAAGTCTGTGAGAGCTGCAATCTCACTTTGATTAATTCCCATAGATATTCAATTATCAGAACAAATGTGTTTTTTACCATATCACTGCCGATAACTCACTATATCGCGCAGTGTGTGTGTGTGCATTTACTTGTCAACTCTTTATTTTAGGTAAATTTCATAAAATATTTTTGACCATGTAATTTCTTCAAAGTGACCGGCAACTGATTTTGCCGGGATTTTAAATGACTTTACTTTCAGTGTTCAACCCAAATGGTTCAGACAATAGGGCAAACTTGCGTCTTACGCAAATAAAAATACCTCCCGCTTTCTCTTTTATTGAACAATAAAATGTGACATTCCATTTTTACATACAGTCATGATGCAATTCTGTCAAGCTCCTGGATTTCAACAAGGAATTCCAAATTCTGAAATCAGAGACATTCATTAGCATTTATAATACAATGTTGTGCCAGTATGAAAGACATGTCTGGATCACGCTGTACAACACATTTACATGTTCAAAGCGAGGCGTAATTTTACTTTCCGAGAGCATCATTTCTCTCGATTCATATTTTAATTGCGAGTTCCAGACCTGTCGCCCAGGTTACCGACTTAGACACGGTATTCACGCCCGATTGGGTCGGGGGTGACCAAGTGCTGATGATGATGATACCCGGTTGTCATGGCAACCAGGCATCAATGCTCTTTACATGTGGAATAAAATCACCTCCCGCTCTCTCTCCTCAACTTGGAGCAATGAAATGCGACATTTTATTACATACAATTGTGATTCAGTCTCATTGAGATCTCTGAAACAATTCAATAAATTCTATAATTTTAGAAACTCTGAAAATCTGAAAATTAAGATTTTCATCTAAAATTTCTCAGTAAAAACATATACATTTCAGCCCATGTCGTGTACGCATTTTCATCGCTCCCAGCGAGATGTGATTTTATGAAGCTACTTCCTTCCAATTCGCTTCCCCCTTTCTCGGTTGCCGCCGCCTGACGCCGAGACACGTATAAGGACAACCACCGCAGCCGAGAACTCGCGCGCTGTCCTCGGCACGGTACCCATCCCCAACCGGGTCACGGCGATCGGTGTTGGCCCTGAAAGGGGCCTTTGCTCTGCTGCATTCACATCAGAAATTTCTACCATTTATATGACGTGATTACGTCAACCACAGAACTCGAAAGTTCGGTTGCCTGACGGTAGGCGCAGGCTTTGTCCTGTCCGTAACATTCTCCCCCCGTGCAGCTTGTCTGTACTTCACGGTTAGGACAGGACGTTGCCTTCGGCGGGCTCCGCGCACCCCACAGTGCACGGCCCGGGCCCTCCCGACCTTGGCCTCTTGGCCTGGCAACTTGCAGCCGGCGCAGGTCTAAGTGACCGCGTGCGCCCTGACTTGTAACCGGCGCAGGTCTAAATGACCGCGTGCGCCCCTGGCTTCCGCCATGTGGTTCTCCTCCATGATGGCAGATGATTCATTCCCCATACTAGGCCTGGGACGGCTCACAACCGGCGCAGGTCTAAGTGACCGCGGCGCTGGCCTCCGCCACTTGGTTCTCCTCCAAGATGGCGGATAATTGGTCCCCATACTAGGCCTGGGACGGCCTTTTGTCACTTGGGTCTTTCACCAAGATGACAAATAATTTGGTCCCCATACTAGGCCTGGGACGGCCTTTTGTCACTTGGGTCTTTCACCAAGATGACAAATAATTTGTTTCCCATACCAGGCCTGGGACGGCCCTTTGTCACTTGGATCTTTCACCAAGGTGACAGATACCTTATTCCTGCAGCCATTTTGCCACTTGGGTCACCATCAAGTTGGTAGCTCGAACCCCGCATTATGGCCCGGGGCGGCCCTTTGCCTCTTGGATCTTTCACCAAGCTAGCAGATACCTTATTCCTGCAGCCATGTCGCTACTTGGGTCACCATCAAGTTGGCGGCTGCTCCTTCTCTGGCGTGGGCGGCCCTTTGCCACTTGGTCTAACCAAGCGGTGAGTACTCATACTTACAAACGCCAGCCAAATACCTAGCGCGCCTCCCTCCGGGCGCTCTAGGCGGGGCACTCAGCCTGCAGTCTGAACGCTCCTTCTCTGGAAATAACAATCACACGGACCAGGTCCGTCCATACCCTTGCGACATGCAGGAGCAGTCCCCACTGTGCAAGGCAAAAATGTAAATCTCAATGCCGTATAAATACGGTCTTATTGTCTCAAACGAGACCCAATACATATAAAACAAGTAGGTTAAATTCCACATATTTTCTGTTCCCACATAAGCACGGGGATCGCCTCAAAAAAGAGGGATCCTCGTATGTCTCAAGTTCGCTCAACTCCTCGGAAGGCGGACAATGAGTGCACCATGACGCCCTAGGCGTCCCCAAGTGATATTTACTTCATAACATAAAATGCAACAGTCATTGGAAATATAAATTACACAAAAATGCCTCATTATTTTTCCCGCAAAAAATACCATCAAATAATATTGCAAGAAAAAACCCCAAATTTGTCACATTAATGGAAATGAAGATGTACCAATTTTTATCGTAAAACTTCAAACACTTGGGAGGATGCGGATACCATCATCGGTCTCGCTTTGGCGATCGCATTGTTATCTCTCTCTCTCGGGCGGCGAGTGACGTCATCGCACCGCGGCCCAAGGCTCGGGATGACGTCTTCTATCTCACTCTGCCGGCGGCGCTACTCTCGCGCCCGTATGCTGATTCAGCATGACTCATATTTGTTGTTATTGTTCACATTTTATATGTGTATTTTCAATAGCCGCACAAGGCTTTCCCATCACCAAGCAAGAATTTCATTATCACCGTATCGCTCATCAAACACTTGTCTTAGCGACTGGTCATTTTCATGAAATTCGGCTCTTGCCAGATTCTGCTTGGATTCCCATTAGATTCCATTTTGACACTTTTCCTCTGAGAGCGCGTAATAGGCTTGCGTCACACCACGCGGTATCAACACTATTACCTGCGTGACCGCACTACGTGCAATCTTTGTCAGAGTTGGCCACATTACTCCGCCGAATCGTCATACTGTCTTTTTATTAGCGGCAATCGTGCGGCTTTCTATCCGCTCGCACTTCCCGCGTATGACTCGGTAGGTATTTTTCATTATGTTGACATCAAGCGTTCCGCCGCGCGATAGGGCAGGTTGTTGCCGTCTCTTTCTGGCGGACCGTGACACCGCTCAGTCGGTGTTGTCTCAAATTTCATTCCAAATACATGTGCCGCGCCTGGTCTTGTGTATAGCAGTGGTGGTATTTACGATTCCGGCGCACTTGCCACTTTAGAATGCGCATTTTCATAACACATTGAGCCATGGTCAAGCTGATTTAACACTAATCCACATATAACACTTGGCTCCACCAGTATTTTTATTAACTTTATTTAATTCAGAAACCACACAGCTATTTAATTCATCAGCCCGACCAGTCGCTCGACGCACATATATAATTTACATCATGAATGGCCAACTTTCGGTCTGATCTCGGCTTACATTGCCCCGACCATTTTTTATGGTATATTTATTTTTCTTAATTTCCCGCCAGGCGTTAGATGCGCTATGGCGGCTGTTTGGACAAGCTCATCTTGTCTAGTTACTTTTACCATTTTTTTTTTTTAAATAGTACAGTGCGCCATAATCTATAAATTATTACATTTATTATTTATTAATTCCTTCTTTTTTTTGATTTTCTTAGCGACATTCACTACCGTGGTTATGAAAGCCGCTGGCAATTCCATCCGCGGAATAGAGAGAGGCTTCTGCTTCGCGCGAATTCCATAAATTTCATTAATTCTTGCCCATCTATCGCGCGGTATGCCCTCGCAAGGCGTTGCAGAGGTACCTACAGCGCGTTCCCGCCGCTGTAGGTACTTTCAGTGGTGACGTCAAGCTCTCCGCTGAGGTGCGAGCTCTGTTATCGCTGTCTCTCTCTGTCTCGGCGGACTACGTCATCGTACCTCTCTCTCTTCCCATGTGCATTGCGCGCTCGTCCTTCGAGCGTAGTGCTCTCTCTTTCACGCGCGTGACGCGCTCATCGGTCGAGCATAGTGCTCTCTCTTTCACGTGCGTGACGCGCTTAGGCCGGAGGTTGCGCCGCCTAGCGGTGCTAAAGGCGCTTCCAGCCGTCCCGACTTGTGCAAAAACTTATCCATCCGCGACTCACTGCGGCATTCCTTGTTGCATCAATTAAGCGCGTATTTTTTCCCGACTCGTTGGGATTAAATATCGCCACATTGTGCCACATGCGGTAGGTATAACGTCGCTACCCGCGCCGCCTTCTCGGCTTTTGGCAAGGCATGGGGGGCCACTTTCAAATATTAATTTATTATCGCCCGGTATGCCTCGGCACATGCCACATTTTATCCGTCTTTCTCGTTTTCACAAGCGGTCTCTTTCTTGCTGGCCAGTAGGTATTTGGCGAGCAGCGCCTTCTATAATATTTACGTCGATGCGTCGTTTCTTTGACGCGGGCCGCGACGGCAATTCTTTAGCGAGCAAATCGCTGTAGATAAAATGAGCTTGCATCTGAGCTCGCGCTGCTAGCGACCGCTGTATGCGTGTGTGTGTGTCCTGACCCAGGGCATGGCGGCGCGGATATGTGATCTGCCAGTATACCTTTTAAATTACTTTTCGGGTGGCTATCACATGCGCGCGGTCGTAACTGAACTTTGCACATAGTTTCACAACACACGCGCGTTTTTCTCACTTTAATAAATATTGAAAATAAAATTATTTTTACATATTTTTGAAAATAAAATTATTTCACAAATTTCATTTTTCACTTTTTTATATTTTAAAATAAAATTATTTTATAAAATTTCATTTTTCACTTTTATATATGAAGGCAAAATAATCTTATAAAATTTCATTTTATTTTTATTATTATTATTATTTCTTCATCTTACTTTCATCGCGCGTGCAAAGTTTTTACTTTGCGCGCCAATTCTTTAGATTTTGCGAGCATCTCTATAGCTCCGCGGTGCGCCACAGTGGTCGTTGGGCGCCGCGCTGTTGCTTCGCTGCGGTGGCGGCGACAATTTGGTCGCACGGGTTATGAGAATATTTTCAAACATTTTTTAAATGTAAACATATTTCACACTTATCATCTCATATGTATATCACCCGTACAGACATTTATATTTTCACACATATTATGTATTCCACACGTATATATTCACACATATTTTTACACGTATTTTTACACGTATTTTTACACGTATTTTGGCGTGGCTGAAATTTAACATCAGAGGCAGGGCGGAGTATTCACGCCCTCCATTTTCATTCATTAAGAAAAGGCCCATAATGGCAAAATTCTTTCACTTTTTGAACAATTTTTAAATTCAAAAAATCTTTTAAATTCCAAAAACAATCAAATTTCAAAAACTTTAAAATTTCAAAACTTTAAAATTTCAAAACTCTAAAATTTCAAAACTCCAAAACTTCAAATGAATTGAAACTGGCTTGTTTCGCCACTTATACTTCGCTGAGGCGAAGGCCATGCCTTTGCCGCCCTCTTCCTTCTCAACGAAGTGTGCCATTATGCTACACCTTTTCAAACCCATCACCAAAAAATAAATATATGTGTGTGCAGTGTCACTTACATTATTACGCCATGATGTGCTCTGGCGTTCTATCCTGTCGGCTGCGGCAGGGCACCTCCAGCTCAGGTCTCAACTGGCTAGCTGGCATTGGCGGCTACCGACAGGCACGGCAAGTTGACCACCATAGGTCGGAGCGGGTGTGGCCGGCGTCGGCCCAGGTCAGCATTGGCCGCTCCAGGTTGGTCGGGTGGTCCACGCTGAGGGTGGTGGACCGCTGCCGTCACTGCATTGGACCGCGCC
>JADDOH010008561.1:0-92026 GCA_016648135.1 Agrypnia vestita | reverse complement strand
TTAATGATGTGTATGGCGACGGTGCCGCAAAAGAAAACACAGTGCGTTTTTTGTTCCAACGTTTTCGTTCTGGAAATTTTGACCTGCAGAACAAGCCCCGTGGACGGCCGGAGACCAAAGTTGATAATGAAGAATTGAAGGCTATTGTGGAAGCGGATCCATCGCAAACCACATCGAGTTAGCTGCAGGCTGCGGTGTTAGTGATAAAACTGTTTTAATCCACTTGAAGCAAATTGGTAAGGTGAAAAAGCTTGAAAGGTGGGTACCTCACGAATTGAGTGAAGCAAATCAACAAACGCGCGTTGACTGCTGCGTTGCATTACTCAACCAGCACAATAATGAAGGGATTTTAATCTTAAATCTGGCCATATGATTACGGCAGATGTCTATTGTCAGCAACTGCAAACCATGATGGAAAAGATAGCTGCTAAACAACCGAGGCTGGTTAATCGCTCTAGGCCACTGCTGCTTCATGATAACGCTAGACCACACACTGCACAACAGACGGCTACCAAATTAGAGGAGCTTCAATTGGAATGTCTAAGACATCTACCGTACTCTCCGGACCTTGCCCCAACAGATTTCCATTTTTTTAGAAATTTGGATAACTTCTTGCACAGGAAAAAATTCAACTCCGATGGGGCAGTCCAAACCGCCTTCAAAGATTTTATTGATTCCCGTCCGAATGGTTTTTTTAGTAAAGGGATCGATGAACTACCTATGAGATGGCAAAAGTGCATAGATAGCAATGATACATACTTTGATTAAAAAAATATATTATAATAAAAAAAAATCGGCTTTATGTTCCTCCCATACTAAACGCCAATTTCATATGTAAGGACCTAATATTATTAATCAAAAACAAAATAACAAACAATCAAGAAAACATTAAGTACGCGTTAAGACATTAAGGGCCGGTCTTATAAACGAAAGACCAAATTTCCGTTAGTAAATCTACAATTTACTAACGGATGGCCGTTCGTTTATAAATGTTACCGACGCTCGTCTTATAAAACTTTTTTTACCGTCCGTAAGTATCGCAATATCGTACTGCTCTTGTCTATGATTTTAGAGCTGTCAGAGGCGAATTATATCTCTTTTCTATGGAAACGAAACATAACTTCTATAAACATAGCCTAAAATTTCTCGCTCGCACCGGATTTTCGGGATACTTCCCACAACACTACAAACACTGGCAGTCCTTTGAAACCCCAACAAAGTCTGCAGCAGCTAATAATATTGATCCAAGAGCATAGAATCTCAAGGCGACATGCAATTTTGTGGTTGATGATAATGTCAGATTCCTACGCGTGCGCCTTTTTACGTTTTGCTCAATACCTTCTAGAAGCTGTCAAGCAGACCTTTTCGACAAACGAAAATGTTTGTTCTTCATCCGACGAACTTGAATATAATAATAGCTGGACATCGCTTTCTGAAAACGTTTTCCTTGAAAATGTAGCAGCAATCAGTACAGTATATGTGTACATGTTAAACAAACAGCATAAAATACAAATTGACAACGGACCTAACCTTAAAAAATAATACGTCAATATGTCATACTTCTGTCAATTTCAACTGACGGACGGTAAACTGGTGGTTCGACTGTCGGTACCGGCCGTCGGTAAAATTTTACTAAAATTTGACTAACGGATTGTTATAAGACGAAAATAATGACGTTTGTATCAAATTTCGGTTTATTTGGTCTGATATTAAACTAACGGACGTTTATAAGACCGGCCCTAAGGATACGTAGCGTAGGGTCAATGTACGAAAATCTCTATTTTCGGCGACCGGGCTTTACACGAAGCTGCTTAATGTAACATAGACACCTAATATTGCTTTTCTCTGTCCGGGTAGTCGACTAGGATGATTCCTTGGGAATCCTAAAAGCGCTAGCTATGACCTTTCCTGGCTGATAAAATTCGTTTTCTTCAATGCAATTTCAACATGTTTTATCCACTGCATGAATGATACATCAACTTGGTGTGTATGGTGATTCCATATTTCGTCAACAATCACAAATCGACGCAAAAAGTCCCTCGAATTGCGATTATACATCATCAAACACTACATTCAAATGCCTTTTACGTTTGAATGTAGTAACAAGTCATTTTTTCATCCAGAATATTATAAGATCATTCTGTTGAGATGCTTACAGTCTTGGCAATCTTGAGCACTTCGATGGACTTCTTTAACGATACCATGTTTAAACTGAACTAGACGCGCTTTATCTTCATTTTGCGTCTTCGGCCAAGTTTAAACATACTTACCAAATAGTAAAAACTCTTCAACACTGTTGCAGAATTCTCATAAACTTCACCCAACTTTGTTTCAATCTGGACGGCTGAATAAATAATAAAAAAAAATTAGCGCTATACCTACTCATGTGCGCACGATAGAAGTTATACTTAAAAACCAAAACAAAGAAAAAATTATGTATTAATGTCGCTCAAAGTATTGAGTTGTTACAACACTGATTATTGTCGATAATTTTATTGAGTTTCATGAAAAGAATTAAAACTCATACTTACAGAAATGTAACCTCATATATTTAAAATAATTGCATTAATATATCGCCTCATTCACTATACTCACCAGACATCTTGAACTTCTTGGCAGCTTTTTACAGCTCAAGGTCATCGGGTACTGAGATGTTGCTGCTTTTCAAAATTTAGCAACTCCAGATCTGTCAATTCTGACGATTTTTATTAATTAATTTTTAATTGGGAAAAAATATTTAAATTTGAAGATCGTAAACTACAACCCTCAAAACGGCTAGAGAAATAAAATGAAAACCTTGACAAACAAAATCTAAAGGAGCATGTTTCTTTTTCTTACAACAATTACAAAAATACATTTGAATTATTAAGAAAAATATAAAAAAACCACCATGAATATGACCATTGTACATAACAACAGATGATATAAGATTGCCATTCCGAAAGAAAAAATGATCGCAAACTTCCATCATATACGGTGGGATGAATGGGGAATATTGGGATGAAAACAATATAAAAAATGGTAAGAAATAATTAAGAAAATACATGATACTTACTTTTAAATATTGATTGCATTATTTGTACGTATCTAATTATATTTTTTTTATTAATTACACCTACCTGTTTCGAAAAAACCTTTCCATCGTCAGGGTGTTTTACAAATGTCAAAATATCAAAATGAATAATGTCTTTTGATATTTTGACATTTGTAAAACACTCGACGATGGAAAGGTTTTTCCGAAACATGTAGGTGTAATTAATAAAAAATATAAGTAGATACATACAAACAATACAATCCATATTTAAAAATGTCAATCTACAATGTTGCTGAATCAATCGAAAAAAAAAACTTACTTTTGAATAAAAATTTAATATGCTTTTATCTTATGCTGTGTATATTTGGAAATATAAAAATTATTATATTGCCTAATTTAAGGAAGAAAAGAATACTTTACTACCAATCCAATTGTTCTTAAGGCGATCTTCTATCTATCGATCTAAGAAGGTCTAGCAGAATGAGCAAATTTCACAATTTTTTCTCATATCTTCTCTTGCGTTTTTTATCACATTTTTGTAGGGACATATCTAATTTTCAAATTTATTCATCAGGTTACATATATTTTAAGTATGAATATTATATTAAAATTTCATAAACTAAATTAAATAATTGATTAATAAATTACCAAACCTTCGATGTTTTAAAAATGAAGAAAATTGCTCCACTTTGTGGGCTTTTTATGACTAAACGGCGTGTTGAGATGTCTTTTTTATTCAATAATATTACAAAGCAAACGATTATCTTAAATTTATTACAATTATTACAAAATCTGTTAATACGTATACATGCAATTTATGTTTTAAAAAATACTGTTTTTTAAAATTTTTTTTTTTTGTGTTTTTTTTTCAACTCTTTTTACATGGTTGACAACTTTTTTACTTCAATAGTCAAAAGAATAGATATTATAATTTTACAATAAATACAAAAAAAATCAAAATCTTTGTCGATATTCCTGATTTTAGATATTTAATCAAGACGCAACGTATTTATGACACGATACGCAGTGCCTTGATTAAATAGCTAAAATCTGAAATCGAGAATAATTTTTTGATTTTTTTTGTATTAATTTTAAAATAAAAATGTCTATTCCTTTAATTTATTAAAGAAAAAAGTTATAAACTATTTTAAAAGGATCGAAAAAAACACACAAAAAATAAAAATAATTTAAAAAACAGTGTTTTTTAAAACATAAATTGCATGTAAACGTATTAACAGATTTTGCAATAATTATAACAAATTTAAGATAAATGTTTACTTTATAACATTATTGAATAAAAAAGACATCTCAACACGCCGTTCAGTCATAAAAGGCCCATAAACTCGAGCAATTTTCTTCATTTTTAAAACATCGAATGTTTGGTAATTTATTAATAAATTATATAATTTAGTTTGTGACATTTTAATAAGATATTCGTATTTAAAATATATGTAACCTGATGAATAAATTTTAAAATGAGATATTTCCATATAAAAATGTAATAAAAAACGCAAGAGAAGATATGAGAAAAAATGGTGAAATTTGCTCATTCTGCTAGACGATCGCCTTAATATTTTAGATCTTGAAAAAGTTTCAGTCGTAAAGCTGTGTCTGTCAAGTGTCCATATATCACGCACGCACGAGATGGTCGCCGGGAGACCAGCACAAAAATGTCAGCAGCAATACTATTATATTTCAGCGAAAGGACAGCACGTGTTGAACATTCCTGTTTTCGGTAAATGCATTCAAAGAGTTGGAGGCTGTGCGTCTGTGCGCAGTCTCAAGCCACCAGGGATGTACCCACCATGCTGGCGATGTCTGACGTCATCCGGCAACACTTCATCTTGATCGCCCGAGCCAAATGCATTGATAATTTCAGTGCTGTTTGACGACTTTGTCCGCGGAATTAATTATTATTAATGCTGCGCTGTATGCGTTTCGATTACGTGACATCGCTGTGGCAAAATGGCACGCGATTAAATAATCAGATAAATTTAAATTTGCGATTAAATGTGTCCGTCTTTTCTTTTAACTGAAATCACTTGTAATTTTAGGCAACAAAAATCAACACTTATGTCTTTTCAACAATATTAAACATTAAATTGAGATCAAAATTCTGGCTTCACGTAATTTGAGGCACAGATGAATCGACAGCAGACTATTATATTTTAATGCAAAAAAGATATTAGTATTTGTGCGACAATTTTCGTATGTGAAATTCGCGTGTTCTAGGCAAAAGTGACTTGTGCAGGTGATACTAATAATAATAATAATAATTGGATAACTTGTATAGCGCCGTTTTCGCGAATACTCACCTCAAGGGCGCTTTACAGAGAAAATTTATTATCTTACAAGACAACTTACTGCTAGAAAAGAAAAAACTTATTTACTATTACTTATTCACTAGGTGGCATACAAGAAGTGGAATTAAAATTGAGTACTATAATACTTTGTGAGTGCCTGAAAGAATTAGGTGTTTTCGCGGAGTGCACAATAGGAGTGGAAAACATTAGCTAGCGTTGTTGTGGTCAGATTCTATAGGTTTTTATAGGATTGTCTAAATAAATGCGTCTTAAGTTATTTTTTGAACTGTGGTAAGCTGTCTGTTTGTCTCAGTTTATTAGGTAGTTTGTTCCATAACTTTGGTCCAGCCACCGCGAAAGCACGATCACCGAAATTAGTTTTGTGGGCGCGATTTACTTCAGCTAACCTATTTGTATTAGATGTTGATGCTGAGCGAAGTGTTAGTTGTCTATTATTTGTGGAGAATGGAATGCAGAAGTCGGTTATATATTGAGGGGCCATGTTGTGAATAGCCTTAAATATTGTAAGGCAGAGCTTATATTCAATCCTCTCCGGACATCTAAGTCAGTGAAGGTTTACATACATATACATACATATACATATACATACATATATACATATACATACATATATACATATTCATATACATATACAAGTGTAACAACAGCGCGTTGCGGACGGCGAGAGGTGGTGTTTAAAAATTTGATAAATTTCGTCGATTTCTTGAAGTGACGGGTCTGTCAGACCAACCAGGCAGCCCGAGGGTTGATGCGTTATTTTAAGCTTTGTGTCAGCGCTTCGGATAAGCAGGAAGATTAAAACATCTACTTGTATGCTTAAAATAATATTGATTTACTTTATCATGTCTAGCGTCAATTCGCCTATTTTTATCAAAATCTCCGTTCTCGTGCATTTACCGATCCTTTATTTATCAATAACTGCGCTACTATGCAACAGAATAGCTTCTAAAATGATAGTAACTTAACAATTATGGCATTGAAAACAAATTAAATGAATCAAGCAGACAGAAATACTAAATCAATCTGGCTACGGAAAAAATACCGCGTTACCTCAAAAGATTTTTTCTATATATCCTTCTTATCAGTGGCGTAGTAGGCCAGTGTGGTCAGGGGCTTTTGGCATGTAACTTATTTTTTAAGTAGTTATATACATTAAATAAGAATTGATATACAATGACAAAGTTTTTTTTTGTCATGAATTGAATTATTTGAGGGCACGATGGAACGAGATTATTTCAACTACTGACCACATCGTGAACTTAGAGTTGGAGGAAATAAACTGTCATCCCTGAATTAATAGTATTTTAATAAAACGAACAAAATGGGGGAGGAGTTATATCAAATACCACACTGGTACTTTAGCACTACACCACTGCTTCATTTTGACGAATGAATGATTAATCTAAAATGCATTATATTATATTCATTGCACGTGCAATACGTCAGTCCAAGATGCTTGATCACGGAAAAGGAAAACAAACCCAGGACCCTAACGATAATATAATGATATTAGAATACAGTTGTGTCACACCTGGATAAGGTCTACAAGAAGCCAGAAGTATCTATCTGGCTAGCCAGACGACTTTCCCCCCGCTTTTTTCTTACCGGGCAAAGCTAGGGAATGATATTATGATTGTGGTCGACCTATAAGAGAAAAATAATGGGAACTTCTAAGTATGCTGTAAATTAAATTAAATTTAGTTAAAAAAAAAAAATAGAACTATCCATTTTAAAGAAATATTTTAAATAATTGTATATTAAAATTTATACACAATTAAGTAATAAGTAAGTAATTAACTTTGTTTATCTCCACTAAAATTTATTTGGTATAACCAACCGGTTTTGGAAACGATGTTCCTTCGTCAGGGTATATTTAATACTAATTGAACTTTACAAAATTATAAACAATCATACTTCAGTGTTAAGTGTCCAAATAGGGGTAAATAGTGGGGGATGCGAAAGAAGGAATAATCCAAGATGATGGTCCCGTTGTTTATACAATGAAAATAAGTATTTCACTACATTATTTAACGTCCTGTTAATTTAATCTAACTAAAATAACCGTAATCTAAATTAAACAAACCAAACCTAATAACCTAACCTAACCAAACATAATAACCTAACCTAACCTCATATTGCCTATGAAATGTCAAAATATGCAGTGCATTTTTCGGAACTTTAAAGTGTAATATCTTATTTAATACTTATTATTTAAACGTAAATTATCTTTCATTTTGTTATTAGCACATTCAATAATATAGTGAAATACTCATTTTCGTTGTATACGCAATGGGACCATTATCTTGGATTTAGCCCGAAAGAAACAGGTGACAGGGTGATGGGGTGTTTCTTTCGCACCCCCCACTATTTACCCCCAATTGAACACTTAACACTGGAATATGATTGTTTATAATTTTGTAAAGTACAATTAGTATTAAATATACCCTGACGAAGGAACGTCATTTCCGAAACCGGTTGGTTTTACAAAATAAATTTTAGTGGTGATAAACAAAGTTAATTAGTTTAATTATATTCATAATGAATAACCACAAAGTTATAGCAAGATACAACAGTATATTAAGTAAGTATATTACATATATAATAAAATAAAAATTTAATTAACTCCGATGTTATTTTTATTTGTATTTTTATTTTTTGTTTTGGTAGAAATGTTCGCTAATCGATTACCTTCGCAATCGTTCTGAACTTTTACACACATCTTATAGAAGCAGGTATCTATCGGAAAAAATGTGAAATTACCTGTCGCACCTGAGCAACCGCGGTAAAAATATTTTAATAGAACAGCAATTCGAATTAATAATTTCAATAGTATTTATTTTATACAGTTTTTAAGCTTGATTTCGTAAAATTCCTCAAAATAATGTTGAGATGCATTAAATGATTTGAATGATGTCATCGACTGGCATATAAAGCGGAATTATAAATGTCACGTACAACGTATTACGAACAAACATACATAAGTCCATCTCGTTCTATTCAGCGGTGACTCACTTCCTCGGCGGAACCGTGAATTTATCAATCTTTTTAACATAAATACTTGATACAATTATTTGTATAATTTTTTATAGTCATCGCCTAATTTTATAGTTTAGATAATATTTGGCAGCTTTATTTTTCAAAAGTAATGCTAAATTCAGATGCAACCTACCACAGAGGCTTGTTGGTGTAGTGTAGACTCTCGCCTAGTGGTCGGCGGTTCGAGTCCCATTCCAGGACACCAGAAAGTTAGTCCTATTTTCACAGCGCAAGCGTTCAGTTTCATTTGAAAATAGTAAGAATATTAAAAAAAAAAAACAATAATGATTTTGGAGAGGCTGTCATCCTGTGGTAGATTGATAATGCCTAATTATACTTTTTTTCTTATTCAGAATCACTTATTATTTTATTTCAATTCAATTATTTTTAACAATTAAGGCTCAACTGAATTGAGATGAGATAAGTTATTGATATAAACATGATCTAAATTTTGCTCAACTGCACTCTAGGACCACGAAGAAAATATTATTCAACCCCATATCTCCGGACATCTCAATATCCCATCCATTATACGTATTTAAGGGCCTACGCATAACACAGACATCCCCTTTTTATGGGTTCTTGCATTTATAGCGTTTTGAAATATGGCATAAACTACAGGAAATTGCAGACAATAAACTTGACTGGATATGGACTCGGTTATTCTAAATATTACTTGACTTAGCTAGCTAACTTACCACTCGCCATCTCCAAGCAGAAGTGGGCAGAGAAAATAGAACGCCACACTGTCCTGGCACCACTTTCAAACATTCTTCTTATGAACGCTCATTGGTTGCAGAAGCTTTCAACAAGGCCGTCCTCTAATATTTGGCTTATCTGATCATGTCAAGACGTTAGCGGACGCCTTCTGTTTCTGTTGGCTTCAACACTCGCTTCATACATCAAAACTATCCTCTTCTATCAACATTATCCTCTGCTCACTTATTAGTTCCATGTGGATCAAGCCACCTCAGCGATCTTTTCCTTATTCTATTTACTTGTATTCATTTCTAATTTGATTTAATTATCTGATCTATGTCCAGAGATGTGACTTATCTAAGATACAAGTATTTGAAATACAGATACAAGATGCAAAATACGTATTTTCATCTTGTATCTGAAATACTTTTTTGAATATTCATCTTGTATCTTGTATTTAGATACATTCTTTTGGTATCTTAGTATTTTGTAAATACTAAGATTGCTAAGATACTTTTTTCCAATGATATACCTATAATGAGATCTCATCGAAGAAAAATGAGCGACAAAATGTTTGAAGAACTGATTTTACTTAAGTCTCCATTAAAACTTATGTTTTATTTTGTCACATTTGCGCGATCAACGCGATTTATTCGTAAATAATTCACGTAAAAAATAAACTTACATTCAATAAAATGTGTCTTCTTACAAAAGGATTTTATCTTTAAAAAGTATTTGGAAGATACGTATTTTTTATCTAGTATTTCAGATGCCATTCCAGAAAGTTATCTGTATCTGGTATTTAAAATACTTGATCTTAAAGTGTCTTGCATTTTGTATTCCAGATACTTTGTATAGGGTATCTTGTACATCACTGTCTACGTCAGACTTTTCATTTTCGTGGATAATTTCCGTAGATTATATGCCGTGCACTAAAAAAGTTTGGAAACCGTAACTACACAGCATCATTCATACCCGAACTGCATATCTTTAGACGTGTTTACTTTGAAAATGACAGACTTCTCCGGTGACCAACTGCAAATGAAACATTGTTTCACGATCGTGAAGATGTTTTGTGTTGCAGTTCGTCGATCGCTCAATTTATTTAGCCGAGCCGCGGCCGCTGTAACATTTATGAAATTGTGTTTATAAACATCGACCCAGACATCAAACAGATTTCTCGGAATCGTTTGTGAATGAGCTCGAAGCTACACCCCGTGTGCGCGCGTTTTGGAAGTGGCCGACGGGCCTCTCCGGGCAGGAAGCTCGCAAAGGGAGAAACAAAAACATGACACACTTCTTGCCACCAGCACACCATCGTCCGATTATGCACAGGCCCTAAGTTCTAAAGTGGTCCAAGTCCAGATGCCGTGTTTCTACCAGGGGCGTGCGATCCTCTCCCGCAGTCGAAAAAACTGCGCCAACATTTCTGTGAAATAAATATAAACGACTTATCTACTCGACATATTCTTTATTAATTTCATTCATAAGCGTACTCCAATAGAAAGCATAAACTGTGATAATTTAATGAATATACTTCATTTGAAGAAATTATACATATCAGCGACATTGTGTTCCTATTTAAAATTATCAAAAGTATGTTGGACTGCCCCGCACTGATTCAGATGGTCTCGTATAATATACCGAGACAAACGAGGCATCACGAAGTGTTCTAATAATATAATATAAATGACTTATCTACTCTACATATTCTGTATTAATTTCATTCATAAGCGTGTTCCAATAGAAAGCATAAACTGTGATAATTTAATGAATGCACTTCATTTGAAGAAATTATCATACAGAAGAGATGTCAGCGACATTATGTTCCTATTTAAAATTATTAAAAGTATGTTGGACTGCCCTGCACTGATTCCGATGGTCTCGTATAATATATCGAGACAAACGAGACATCACAAAGTGTTCTTTGTAGGGATCCACAAGAATAACTCTGATTTTTGGAACTGGCAAAGGAGGATGGAAAATAGACTAAATGAAATTAGAAATGCAATTAACTATATTTGTGAAAAATCTATAAGGGTTGTTAAAAAAACGCTGATTTTTTTGATTTCCCGGCCTATGTAAGTCCAATTGTCACAATTTTTTGTATTGTATTAATACGCCTGACCTTGGCATATCTTGACAATATCCATATTAGATTACTTACTTTATTGTTAGCTGGTAAAAATATTTTTGATTCGCAATTTCTTCATATTCCCGAAGATGAAAAAAAACAAATGGACAACTATATTGAAAAGATAAAAACAGAATCACTGAATGAGCTGAACCATACAGAACATATCGTTCCAGAAATACTTCAAAGGTTGGAAAAAGCGCGGTCACAATTATATAATTTCTAACTGAGACGAGATTGAAGGGGATAAAATTAATATCTATTGATAAAAAAATAAAGATTTAAAAAAAAAAGTCTATTCATTATGATTATAATGTAGTATTCACAAAAAAGAGTCAATGTAATGCTGATCTTAGCACGGTGAATCAAATTAGAAAGGTTCGCTTAGGTGATTTTATTAAGTCTTGTGCAACAAATAAATTAGGAGAGAATTTCCATGACTAGCGCACGCCAATGGTTTTTACATGGTCTGTCTTGTTATCTTTTATTGGTCAATAAATATCCTTGAAGAATGAATATATTTTTGCGTCCTGGAAGTGGTTTCCACAAAAAAAAAAATCCATTTATGAATTTAATAGACATTAAAGCAAATTCTACGAGTAAAAATATATATGTAATAAGCACGTTGACCCTGAAACACAACGAGAAAATTATTTTAGGGGTTCGGTACCCTCTAAGGTGTACTGTTTATTTTATTGGTGAGCTGAAAACCACTCCTAAAATATTTAGTTCATTTTAGGCTTGCCTTATTCCACGCAAAAACTGAAAATATTGGCGGGATCTTTGGATGAGGTGTGATGAGAAAGCATTTGGTATAATAGTCCTCCTATAAGAATACTTTGTACATACTAATGTATTATTAATAGATTTTATAACGTTTTCATTCATTCAGGTAGGTACCTTTGTAGCTAAATGAATGAAAATAAACTATTGTAAATAGCCGAGTAACGCGGAGTAAAGTTGCACGTGTGCTTTTGATAAACTGTTGAACTGAAAAGTATAAATAAACAATCTCGATATGTATATCGAGAGACAAAATCGATTACAAAATCAACAACTCTCCCTGGCCATCGAACTGCATGAACCGCAAATGAATCGATAACTTTCATCGAGCGATTAAAGACCTTTCGGATACAGGGACGGAATTAGGACTAGAAAAAAATCATTACGGAATGTTATATTTAATATTAAAACTGTTATTATAATGTAATTAAAGATTCAGAGTTAGTTATAATTTCGAATAAGGGTAATGAGGGAGGGGGTTGCTTTTGTGCTGCGATAATAACGATGCACGCAAATTGTTCCAGGCTGTAGCAAAGTGAGGTGTCCAAGGGAATGATATATTTTCCTCCTATTCCTAGGATGCAAGTGAACAAAATTTGTTGCACAATTGTAGAGGTTGTTATAAAAGGTGGAGACATGGACCCTAAACCAAAAGTCAATCCGTAAAGTCTAGGCCTTTGAGGTGTTTGAGCAGAGATGCCTGCCTTTGAGTTGAGATGACTATAGAAGCATATAGAACGTTTCCTGGATGGATTGAATTACAAAAATGTTGAAGTCCTCCGGCGTATGAAAAAAGGCCAAAAGGTGCTGTGTGCCATCAAAATAAGAAATTTTAATTGTCTTGGACATGTTATGAGATGAACTATGCTCACTTTTACCCAACATATCATCCGGGGAAAAATAAGTGGAAAAAGAAGCGTAGGAAGAAAGGTACCAACATAACACGACTGAGCTGTTCCGTGTTGCGTTGAGTGGCCATGATTGCCAATATGATCGCCGATCTCCTATAGGAGATGGCACCACAAAAAGAAGAAGAAGAAATCGTGTAATGATTCTAAATAATAACCATGCTTCTTCATCTTCTCCCTCAGCCTTTTTTCCTCCACTGTTGGATGTAGGCTTCTTCCATTTTCCTCCACTCATCTCTGTTTCTCGCTCTTCGCATCCAGGTTCTTCGTGCTTGCTGGACTATGTCATCAGACATAGTCTAGTCTTAAGCCTATTCACTAGGCTTATATATGCTTTATATTGCCTTCTAATATATCTGTACTCAGAAGTGATCTCATTTTTACTCCCTTTCTTTTAACTCGTAGCGTCTGCTTGTCTGCTTGTCGGCTTGTCTGCTGAAAAAAATTTGGATCGATTTTTAACCCTTTTCCCGTGATCCAATAGAGTTGAAACTTTGCAGATTTGCATGATTTAACAAATTTTCGTTAAAAAAATTCAATAATTTATATTTAAAAATATATATTAAAAAAATTAATAATTATATACAAAGTATAATTTTGGATTTTTAGAAATTTTAACGATTCATATATTGTTTAATTTACGAACCCGACGCGTGGAGTGGCGCGAAACCTGTTTCAATGAGAAAGGGAGTATAATAAAAACTTGGTTTTTATGGGTTCGTTTTTTACTGTATTCAGCTATTACTTTCGCTTCTTTTCTGCCAACTCCAGTCTGATTTTTATAATTTGCTAATCTCGAAATTCATCATAATTGATAACTCTACCTTCTTCTACGCGTGATGAATATTCCTATTAAATAAGCGTCCAGCTCCTATAGGACCGTTTGCCCTCGGCCGATCCTGGAGCCAGCGCGGCAGCCCATGTGGTTAGCTTCCCGGGCAAAGGAAGGAAGGGAAGCACCTAACAAAACAAACCAAAAGATGAAGTTTTTTCAGCTAAAAATACACCCGGGCCAGAGATCACGCTCCGGTGCACGAGACAGCATCGGATGACTGGTCCACGCATGAGGCAAGGATGCTGCAGTCCAATTTTAAATCTGACTAAATATTTCCCCATTGAAACATTGTTGAAATAAAATTTTGCTGAGCAAGATTTAATCTGTACTTTGAACAGTAAACGAATTAGCTAAATGTATTTCTTCGAAGAGTCTTATGAATAGTAGGTCGTAGGACGTACTTTCTATATTAATAAAGTATAAGAAGTTAAGAAATAAATATAAGAAATCAAGTATAATAAAGTATAGAAAGTTAAAGAAGAAAAAGTTTCTACGTATTTTGTCATACAAAGCTGGTCAACACAATAACCTTCACAGCTACGAAGATCGACTTGCCTTTTTCAAGATGCACAAACTTGAGTCCCGACGAAAAATATCCGATCTCATTGTGCTACACAAGATTCTCAGCGGAGCTATTGATTCTCTCTGTCTATCTGATATAAATTTGCATGTTAAACCCCGTATAAGAAACCCGGAGTTCTTCAGAATAAGTCAGCACACTAATAATGTCGGTTACTTTTCTCCCATTACAAGGTTGTGTCGCACATATAATTTGTATTGTGCTGACCCTAACATTGATGCTGATATTCTTGCAGACACGTTATCTTCGTTCAAAAACTCACTCATACACAACATCCATTTTCTAAACGACGACATGAACCTATAGATCCATTAAATACTAATCGCACTACACTCAAACATAAATGTATATGTGAAATATAATTAATTACAAAAATACATGTTACTAGAGCGTGCCGAAGACACTTGTAATTGGGATAATGGGCATAGTCTTCACTATAATGTTTATTATCTGAGTGTCATGTACCCATTATCCTGTTAGTGTCTCTAATAAATAAAAAAATAAAAAATAAAAAAAAAGACATCTTCCTCCTGAGGTAGCTCTTCTTTTTCATATACCGTCTTCTATCAAGGGTTGGTAACCACGTTGCATTTTGCAAATTTTGATTGACCACTTTCTGACCTTACGCTGTCAAGTGAACCTCTTTCTCTCTCTCTGCAGTTTTCTTCTATGTTCTTCTGCAAGATGTGTTACTAGAAAACATTTTTCTCATTGTGTCCGAAGCATGCAGCTGTCCTTCGTTTGATAATTATTATCGGATGTCCCTACATATTCATGCGATTTAATACATCTACTTGTGGTCAACCCAAATTTCACATGTTTTAAGGTCCAATCTATCAACATGTTTTTTTGAGTTATTTGAGTTTAGTTTAAAGCATAGATTGGTAGAAAACATAAATATCTATCCTTTAAACTTAATTACTGTTACAATCACTATTTTAATAGTGGCATATTTCAACATAGACCAACAGGAGCATTTTTTGCCCTCCAACATTCAGACTTATGTCCCGACATGCCGTCTACTAATAAATACACTAATGGTATCACGTGTGGGCACTGTGGACTACTGGTAAAAGTATTTATGCTGGCATGCCGAATAAATTACAATGTATTCTGAATGCGGCATGGATATTATATGAAATGCCAAAATCCTCGCGCAAAACATCCCTTTTGCGTTTTTGATTTCGTTTTCCTAAAATAATATTATTAAGTTATATAACTTACAATTTTGTCGATTGATATTCAAGGTGACGTAATATAATATATAGCGCCTCTGCTTTCCAGACAACTTGAATGGTAGACGCCTAACCAACTCCTGGGTCAGTCTAATCTAACCTAACTCTCAAATCAAACATTTTCATTTCAAAAAAAATTATGAAGTCACAGGATTTCGCAGGGACAAGAAATTTTCTTCATTCGTGACTATTTTTTCATATTAAATATTTTCATGATAAACTTTTTCCACTGTATTTCCAAAGAATTTTATTGTGAATGAAATACTACAATTTTGAGAGTGTTATTTAAAGTAATGTTTAAAGTAAGTTTCACAGAGATGGGAAGTCTTTGTAGGGTGGTTACAGCGCTTATGATCTGTATTATTAGCTAGCTTAAGTGATCACTGTAACAATGCAACATTCACTAATTTCACCTTAAGAACGTCCACACATTATCAAAAATTTTGTGTTGTATGTGAGTTCTTTACCTGTCTTTTTTAAAATTTTTGAAAGGACTATACTATCGCTATATTTGGTCAAAAATTAGTAATTCCCATGGTACAGCAGATATATAAGAATCTGTCAAAGGAAGCTAGACTAGCGCTACTTTATGGCGTTCTAATTCCAATCTTGATATATGGAAGTGAAGCCTAGAATTGGCAAAAGAGGAATGAAAGTAGATTGAATGTGGTGGAAATGCGGTCACTAAGACGCTTGTGTGGAAAATCTTTGGTCGATAGAGTGAAGAATGAACAAATTAGAAGTAAATGCAATGCTGGCTGTAGTGTGGTAGATAGAATAAAGAAAGGAGTGCTGAGATGGTTGGGTCATGTGAAACGTATGAACGAGGAAAGTATGGTTAAGAAAATATATGAGGCGAGTGTTGAAGACAACAGAAATAGTGGGCATCCGCGATAGACCTGGCACGATCAGGTATACAAGTATTTGAGGATAGCCTATTAAAAGCCACAACAACCGTAGAACTTATATGGGGAGATGTATGAATGTGGCCGAAGCAAAAGTGGTGAGCCAGGGTAGAAGAGTGTGGCGTTCAATCATCTCTGCCTACCCTTGCGTGATGGTTAGTTAGTTAGTTAGATAGTCAGCAGATATACATAGATGTCGCAGACGGTAATGATATCTGTATATTTTTAAAGTGAAGTATTAAACAATATTATTTTTATATATTCTTCCAAATCATTTAACATGTACACTAGAATATGCCTGAAAATTATATTGTATAACCCTGTAATACCAATAATAATTATTGCTTACGAAATAATAACTGCATATTTCGGTAGTCGTCTAAATTGGTCCAGCGCTTCAATTGAATCAATTCTCGATGTGAGAAAATGTCGTTAATCATAGAGCGTCAGCAGAGTCACGACACATCACTCCGTTCTCCATAGAACTGGTAGCCAAAACAGGACCAAGCGAAACAATGCCTAGACAAGAGGAGAAACATTTCGACCCGCACGGTCTTTGCCCTTCTTCCCTGTTACGCGGGGGACACTCACTTTTCCGTTCACCAGCTGCACGGATCCCCATTGTTTGTGGACGCTTGCATCCGATGCACCGACATGTGGCAGATATTGACAACAATATTAATCAGTGGTGATTATTTTTGTTAAATAATTCGGCCGCTGCACGCGAGGGGCCGCGACTAAAATAGCTCTCGCTCATTAGTGATAACCTAATTTCGTTTTAATTCTTCGGCCGACGGAAAACAGGCGAATGCGCGGCACAAAACAGACGGATAAAATAGATCCAAGAGATGGCAGCTTTAGGGCTTGTTCAGACACAGCGGGAACCGTTCAGTTTCAGAATCGCGTTTCAAAACACGCGATTTGTGTCATCTGTTCACACAGCCGCGGTTAATAAGCGATTTGTGCGCGCGAAAATAAACGTCAGTTTGACAGTTCTGGTGCCGTTCTCCATCTTTGAATATCAGAGATATATTCGCTCAACGACGGCCGTCTTCCATGGCAAGACACATAAATATCATTCTGTCAGTTCATTTTTGGTGAATAAATACCTACTTCTCTAAAATACTCTTTTTTTCCACCATTTCCAAATATCTCCACCAACTCCTGCCAAGCTTGGTTCTTGGCATATTTGAGTAATCCTCACACTATTACAGGTCTTTTCTACCATATTAAAGCTCTTTTCTCCACTTCATCAATAAAAAATTCAATGTCAAAGCGATCCATAACCATAGAAAAGAGAATATAATCCACGCGTGCTCCTGTTGTGACATGGAACCGTGCGGTGCCCGCAACGCGACTGAACGCTCTCGTAAGGCCCCATAGTAATAGGATCGTGCGGGCGCCGTGCGGGTCTATTTTCTAGCGGTTGGGTTGCGGGCACCGCAGCGGTTGACTAACCGCACGGTTGTGTCTGAACGATCACATACAAACCTAGGTAAATGAGACCCGCACGGATTTCATGCGATTCTGAAACGGCACGGTTCCCGCTGTGTCTGAACAAGCCCTTAGTCCAGGAATTTCTGTGACCGTTCAACCCGCAGCTGAATTGCTGGGTGAGCGCATTGATTCAGACTTGCCCTGAATACTCCAATAAACAAAACTGTACCGAGCGGGTTCAACAGCTGACGCTGATAATCTCATCTGATAGTGTCGCAGACGTCTTCCCCCGAGGATGCCCGACACTTATAAACGCATTTGTGACATCAATGGACCGTAACAATCGCTGATTCCTTCTTGTCTTTTTATCTCAATCAGCACTGCCGCTTACTGCGGATTCCCTGACTATTAGTAGAATTGCGCGATTATTTTAATTAATCATCTTATTGTCCTACATTCTTTCTTCATTCTATAAGTTTTCATATTTTAAAAATATGCAAATACTTGCATATCTAGGTACCTAATGCGATATTATATACAGCCACTTTCGCAGACTCGTAGTTTCATTTTTGATGTGTAACATCTTTCCTCTCGCTTTTCTGTATGTGTGTGGCAGTGATTTCGTGAAAAAAGACGGAAATGCGGGAAATAAGACGCGCGCAATTTCATTTAAGCAATGAGCGTGCGCGATAGAAAAAAGAATCATTTATAAACACACCAGCAAATGCTATCACAGCGAAGACGTACGCTACCAACAGCGAACGCTTCTGATTTTGTATATATGCTGCACGGCTGGTGTCAAGCGTGTGGATGTTGTAACTTTGATATATTTAGGCTTATATCTTTGAAACAATCCAATAAATACTTTATTTTTACATGAATGTAAACAATAACTACCCTTAATGATTTACATTCTCAAATTAATGTAATTTATCGTCGCTGTATATATAAGTAAGCCTATGTGCCGTTTTAGTACACTCTGAGATAAACGAATGAAACTGTTTTAAAAAATAATTGCACAGACTAGACCTATAAAAAATATTTTAAATAATTACTAGGCAGACTTTCCAGATGAACGGCAATGTTTTTTTTAGTATATCTCCATTATTTATATGAATAATTGACAAATTGATTCGTTCATCTCAGAATGTACTAAACGGCACATTGGCTTTATTATATATATACAGAGACGTTATGTGATTATTTTTAAATATTTATTCAAAGTTTTCATACAATATGTATGGCGGCACACTACCGCCATCTATGAAAATAAATAAAAACATATAATTGATCAAACACATTTCTAAATAAAAATGCGTATGTGAGATACGGTACCTACCTATTGCGGCAAAATTCATTAATAATAAATTTACATACATTTTCTTTACTTGTATTTACTAATTAATAAGTGGGATACAGTTGAAGTACAAAATATGAATGAACTAAGTCCATAGTATCAATATTTTTGGTAAATTACACTCCTTCATATTAAATAGAAATTCTTGAGACTTGAATTTATGCTGAGAATGAAGAACTCTCATTCAAGCTCCAGTTTCAGCTGACTTGGCTGAGTCAGCTGTCAGTCGGAGCCGTAATTTGATCTCAACAGTTTACCATCTCTTTTTTTAGCAGCGTCAATACTGAAAACTGCAAAATTAACAGCGAGCATAAATAAATGTCTCCTTATTCAGTGCGACATTTTTTGCCGACATCTTGTAAAGCGCTTGTTCAGATACAGCGGGAACCGTTCAGTTTCAGAATCGCGTTTCAAAACACGCGATTTGTGTCATCTGTTCACACAGCCGCGGTTAATAAGCGATTTGTGCGCGCGAAAATAAACGTCAGTTTGACAGTTCTGGTGCCGTTCTCCATCTTTGAATATCAGAGATATATTCGCTCATTACTTTATTAACGACGGCCGTGATCCATGGCAAGACACATAAATATCATTCTGTCAGTTCATTTTTGGTGAATACTTCTTCTCTAAAATACTCTTTTTTTCCACCATTTCCAAATATCTCCACCAACTCCTGCCAAGCTTGGTTTTTGGCATATTTGAGTAATCCTCACACTATTACAGGTCTTTTCTCCCATATTACAGGTCTTTTCTCCACTTCATCAATAAAAAATTCAGTGTCAAAGCGATTCATAAGCATAGGAAAGAGAATATAATCCAAGCGTGCTCCTGTTGTGACATGGAACCGTGCGGTGCCCGCAACGCGACTGAACGCTCTCGTAAGGCCCATAGTAATAGGATCGTGCGAGCGCCGTGCGGGTCTATTTTCTAGCGGTTGGGTTGCGGGCACCGCACGGTTGTGTCTGAACGATCACATACAAACCTAGGTAAATGAGACCCGCACGGATCTCATGCGATTCTGAAACCGCACGGTTCCCGCTGTGTCTGAACAAGCGCAAAAAGTCGATTAACCAAATTGTAAAACGTTCTCAATACGACACGTACGTACGTATGTGTGTTGTTCGATTGCATAATACAAACATCTGTTTTATTACAATGTTGACATGGTGAACTAGACATCCATCACATTGAGATGCATTCTAGAAGCTGCGACGGAGAGGTTAAATTTATAATGGCTTTCGGAGTAGATACCGTCAGACTAAGAGACCGCGGAAGTGCACCAGTGATTAATACTTCTTGACTCCATTGCCCTCAATTCAAAAGGCAAAAAAAGTCATTATTTCACTAAGAATGACCAACTGGAAATATCAACGAAGAAAATGGTTTTTTGTTCCTCATAAAATCATACCTAACCGTAGGACCCGCCAAAACATGCTGTTTTATTGTGACAATTTGGACACAAACTATCGTTCAAATTCTAGCATACCTCGGATGCACAAACTTGGCAATGAACTACCTACATATGTCGACATTTTAAATCTATCTCTCTCAAAATTTAAAAAATCATTATATGATCATTTCTTTTCAAAATATTAAATTTTTATATAATGTCTTAAATTTTTTATGTATACCTGGCTATTCAAATTTAATATTGCTATATTATCGGTGAGTAAAAATTTCGGAGATCACTACTTTACACTTTTTTGCATATATACTTTTTTTTACATATATGTCTAACCTCATTATGTTTAAACTATGTATATATACTTTTTTACATTTATACCCTTTATTTTTCTTTTACATTTAATCGTTTGTTGTATTTTAATTATGTATAAACCTGTTGTAAAAGGCTATTAAGCCGTGTAATTAATAAAATAAAATAAAATAACTAAATAAATAATGTAATTTCAGATTAGGAACTCGTTTTTATGTACACCAGTGCTATAAATAAATAAATATAGAAATATGGCAGATTTTTAGTTAACTTTGTAAAAACCACTACCAGATTTTAGGTCTACCGGTTTCGAGTCGTACCCGTCTCTTCGTCAGGACCAACACTACACTACTGTATTCACAACACTATAGTATTGGTAAACTTTCACCAATATTGATCACATGCGTGTTAATCTTGTCAGAGACAAGCATGCACTACTTGTCTAGCTTGTCTCTGACAAGAGTAACACGCGTGTGATCAATATTGGTGAAAGTTTGACAATACTATGGTTGGGGTGTATAGTGTTGTGAATATAGTAGTGTAGTGTTGGTCGTGACGAAGAGACGGATACCTCTCGAAACCGGTAGTCCTAAAATCTGGTAGCGGTTTTTAGTAAGTTAACTAACAATCTGTTATAATGTCTAACCACAAAATTAATGCTTTAAATATTAATAATATATAAATATGGTGCTGAATGTTGGGTCCCAAGTAAGAAAGACGAAAATTCGCTTCTGGTTTTTTTAAAGAAGGGTGTTGAGGAAAATCTTTGGACCCCTCTGTAAAATTGGAATATGGAGGATAAGGTATAACCATGAGCTGGAAACAAACCCACCATAGTTAAAAACATAAAGACACATCGTCTTAGATGGACATGTACAGCGAGTGGAAGAAAATCGAATCCCGAAAAAGATTCTCAACACACAACTACTGGGGAGAAGAAGTGTGGGAAGACCGAAGCTAAGATGGATGTAGTGTAGGTTTAGAAGGGATCTAAGGACAATCGGTGCGACAAGCTGGAAAAGAAGCTGTAGCGCCAATGATGATGATGATGATGATTTTCTGTATAGCGATTACCATATTAAATTAATGCAGTCTGGACGATAACTGTAGGATACGCAGCACAAAGATTTATTATACGATTTTAAACAAAGCTTACTATCAAAGGGACACAAAAATGTATCTTTTAAATATTATAAAATGTAACTATTGTGTATCAGTGTTAAAAGTTTACCACCACTGGGGTAAGTGTTAAGTGTTGGCACATGTGTCATAATCAGCTGCTCTCTGCAACAGGCACGATGACAGTATTAAAGAATTAAAGAATAAGTGATTTTAGAGAACAAAATATTTTGAAAGGATTCTAAAAAATGAACCGGCGACCTTTGGATCACGAGGCGAGAGTCCTAACCACAAGACCAACAAGCTACTCTATTTCTTTGTCTGGAGGATTTCAAAAATCTTATGCTTATTTTGTCACGTGGCAAAAACCTCCCCAAAGTCCAAACTCCGTAGGGGAGACCGGGTACAAAAGTAACGACGGGTCAAAAGTAACAAATGCTCTGTAGGTTTATCCAACACTCAAAACACCGCTTCGCTACCATGAGGCGATAGCCGGTATCGCCCCCCTCAGCTGCGTTCAGCCGCCGCGAGCGCCACGTGCTTTTAGGTCATGTGAGAGGACACTACGTGATTTCACCAAACAAAAGTAAGTTTTTTGACATTTACTTATTTAATGTTTACTTAGTACTATAAGTATAATATTAATCTAAATATTTGCATATTAATTCTTGATTAGATTGATTTCACAGTGTTTTAATTCGTTTTTGTCTAGCACGTTCCGTGTCAAGGTTATCAGTCATGTTTTAACGAAAATGTGGTTGGGTACAAAAGTAACATAGCCCTATGGGTACAAAAGTAACATGTTACTTTTGTCCCCGTATAGATTTAGTTAAATTAATCTTTTTTGTATACATTTATTTAAACAGAATGCCGCGACAAAGCATAAGAAATACCGCACGAGGAACTACTGACATGGAAATGTATCGAAAAGCCTGTTTACCTGTACCGGTATAAGTCCAACAAATTCCACAAAATGATTTGTTGACCAGTTTTGATACAACGTCCTTCATCCAAGTTGATCCGGATACTCTAGTTGATTATCTTCCAACATCTAGAACCAGCGTACAGATAGTAATGATTTGTCAAACAATTCATTCAATAATAACACATCATCGTCTGTTTAACATTTACTGGATCCGTTCTCTGCTGACGCTAATTCTCTGTTAACTAACTCAATTTCCGATCAAATATATAAATCACCAGTACCAGGACCTAGTGGGCTACAACGAACAAGTTCTTCTCAGTCGTTTAATTTCACACCTGAAGATCTCAGACCTTTACCACAAGCAGGTCCGAAGACAGTAACAAATAAGGGACGTAAAAGACGTAAGACGGCAATATTGACGGACACGCCCGAAAAAACTGCAATTGAAGAAGAATACCAACAAAGAAATAACGCCAAGAAAATGGTTTTATAGCCCGATACTGGAAAAAACAAGAGAAAGATGATATCCACGAAAGGAAAGGGAAAAGGAAAAAAGACAAAGAAAGCAACTAAAGGCAAGGAAAATAAATCTGACGACGAAGATTGCTTCTGTCTCGTTTATTTAGAAACTTTTATCAATAGTCAAACAAATGAGCTGTGGATACAATGTATCGAATGTAAAATGTGGCCACATGCTGAATGCGTCAATGATAATGCAAACTACGTATGCCATAATTGCGAGTCTGAATTGAAGACTGATACTGCATAGTCTGATTAGAAAAAATGATTTATAATAATTGATCGCATTACTTAACCTAAGAATAATTTCTAACAAGGAGTTAATAATATTTATTTGTTTTCATAAAATATATATTTTTTTAATATTTAGAATACAAATGTTTGTTTGTGTTATCAATACAAAGTTTTGTAATCAATAATTTGTTGATTTAATATGTCATATCACATTCATTACAAACCCCTTTGTCCTGTTACTTTCGACCCACAACTTGTTACTTTCGACCTGCCGACGTGGTCGAAAGTAACAACTAACGAATTTTTTTAAAGTCTCTGTGATTCGTATGAAATACACAATAATAAGGTAAATCAAGATACTAATGAAAAGAACACAAACGGAATTTATATATAGCTATATTCATTTCATCAAAATAATAACACTTAACCAGAAACTAAGGTAAAAGTGCAAAATGTTACTTTTGTACCCGGTCTCCCCTACTACCAGTTAAACAAAGAACAAAAAACAAAGAACTGCCAGGTAAACAAAAACAAAGAAAATGATTTAATCAATAATAATTTAAATTTTATTATTGAGTAATGGATGCAAGGACGATTTTCCTCGTTTTTCATACGATATAAATTCTATCCCGCTTTTCAAAATCGAATTTGGCGGGATAAGATGTTGTCAGCTTGTATTATGTAAGTGAATGATTGCAGAGAATCATTATGTACGAGGAAGGAATATTAATAAAAATATGCAGGACCGAATTATGGTTTAGGGTTATCTGATCTTTTTGATCGATGTTTTGGATCCCGTTGCTGGGGTCCATCATCAGGACTTACGTCTCCCTGATTTTATATAACATAGACTAAAGATTGCCTTAATAGGCTGAAAGTATGACAGTCTTCAGGCTGTGATAGGCTGAAACCGGTACGGTCAAAAAACAATAAATTAATCCTGGAAAAAAAGTTTTTATAAAATCATTAACATGATTGTGAGTGTTTGTATTATGATTAAATACCATTACTAGGTTTCGAAAGCGGTTTATATCTATCTATTTTTACTCCCTTTATATTAACTCGTGGCGTCTGCTTGTTTGCCGTCAACAAAAATTTTGGATCGATTTTTGACCCTTTTCCCGTGATCCAATCGAGCTGAAACTTGGCAAGTAGACTCGTGGCGACGATCAAGAAGATCTATCAAATTTTTGTTAAAAAAAATTAATAATTATAGTATAATTTCGGATTTTTAGAAATTTTATTGGTTTTTTCAAATTGGAATCATTAGAAAAGTTTGATTAATAGCATAGCGGCCCGATAACGTCGCGGAATATTTTCTAAATTTGAATTACTCCGTCGGTATGCTAATAGGTACTTCACTACGAATGTCGAAAATCTAAATTGACTGACAAATGTTTTTAGAATTTAATCTTCAAAGCATGAAGTGTCTTATCAAAGCTCAAAACATCTGACATTTTAGAAATATATTAAATTTCTGTAAGTTTAGTATTATGTTATATGGTTTAATTCGTCTTTAATTACTGTTATATTTTTCTTTTTCTTTCATCATGGTGTATCAGTGAAGGGGTTTCTTTACTTCACTTTAGAAAATATAAAATATAGGGGGGGGAGGGTGGGTGTTTCTGCAAGAGTGGCGCAGGGTTTTTCTTCCTGTGATTTTGTTGCGGCAATTTCGTTTCGCGAAACTTCGAGAATGATCGACTGGCTTCTCCACATTTCTAGTGATTTCCAATTCATTGTAAAACGTGTACAATCCTTGATTACGTGCAATTCCTTCCGTTTACCCATTTTGTAACAATATTTAGCAACCCTTACATGTGAAGATGTTTATGACTTGCACGACTTGAGTGTGTGGGGTCCTGATTTTATGATATTTGTAGGCCCCGGGCGGGCCTGCAAATATGTGTGCACACTTTGTTGATGCGACGATCCGCTTGTGGCATTAGGTGTTGAGTGTGATGAGATATAAAGGAACCGCTGTAACTGTGGTGACATCAGATGCAATGCTATCAACCTCCGCTCTCGACATCCCACATTCCTGCGCGCGCACGCGAACCACAACGACCAAGTAAAATGTCGGATGTATTATAATCTAATGGCGAAGCATCAAGACAGACGAAGCACGAAACTCCTGAAATCGACTGGTAAAAAAATTATACTAACGTGATATAATATTTGGAATCCTAGATACAGCATCTATACAGACAGGATTGAAAAAGTACAGAATCGATTCCTGTATTATTTAAACCTTCTTAGCTATCGAACTCAAATTAGTTTCGCTGAGTCTTCCAACTTCTTCAACATTCGACCCTTACATACTCGAAGAGATATTAACGACGTCATTTTCCTTTACAAAATAGCAAATTCAAAACCTACTTAGTCGACTACCCGTTCGAGTGCCATCTAGATCTACCAGAACTGACGTCACATTCAATCTCCCGCACTGCCACACAAACTCTAAACAGAATTCATTCTTCTACAGAGCCTCATGTATTTTAACACATTTTTCAGTGAACTCGACATCTTCAACACGACAACCGCTAAGATCAAAACACACATTTAACACATTGCGTAACACCACACGGTCTTCCTTTAAAATTAATTAATATTTATCACACAGATCTTATTCCTTATCCCATTTTTCCTTTACTAAATCCATTTCCCCTTCCTTTCTCTCCCCCTGGAAATAAATTTACCGTACTTTCATCATGTATTTTTATATCATTTTTAAAAACTCTTTCATCCGTTGATCTTTTTATAGAATTTGTTAAATATGTCTTCTTATTCTGCTGTATACAATGCATAGTATTCTAGGTTAATCAAGCGAATTCATATAATTGACTTCATATTATTATTATATCATATGTTCTATTTCTTAGTATCAAATAAGCTGTTTGAATTTTAAATTAAATAAAATTTAAATAAAGCATTAACGTTGTGGTTACCTGTCACGAAAGCGTTAGACTAAAAATCTCAATAAGTGGTTACATATGTGGGGTATAAAAGCAAAGGCTTATATCCAAAAAAAATTAATACAATCATCGAGGATTACTAAGTCATGATGTACTGAATTCGAGATTTTATAGGAAATATAGACTGTAAATGTACAGAAAACATGATTATGGAAGGGATAGAGACGTAAAATCTAGAACTCAGTACATTTTTAATTAGTGATCCTCGGTGACTGCATTCAAAATATTTTTTTAAGTTTTTGGATACTGCTGCCTTTGCTTTTATACCCCACAATTAAAAAATTTATATTGACGCGCTTTATTAGTATAGCCTTACGGGGGTTTGGGCCAGGGATGTTATGGAGCTCCGTAACCGTAACCGAAACTATCGTATATCCGAAATAAAAAAATATCCGTAACCGTAACCGAAACCGATATAAAAGTTTCGGATAGTTTTGGATAAAGGCGGAGTCTAAATCTAAATGACTGTTAAAACTACAATTAAGGTTAAAGTTTATTAATAAACATTTTGTAATGGTTTCATTACTTGTAAAATTCATTAAGAACAGTTTTTGTTATTATATAGGTACTTAGATTACAGTAAAAGTGTACCAAGATTTTATTATAATTTTAGATTTTACTCTTTATCTTTAGTACTGAAGCAATGCTTATGAAGACTGATTTATTATAAATTACTCTGTATTTTTGCAAATTGTAATAATTCCTATAAAATTATTGAATAATAGGTATTAATATAAGTTACTAATATTATTTTTGTTATTGTATTTTTAAGTACATACCTTCACAGGTACCTACCTACATAGCACTTGAAGTGGCTGTAATGATAGTTATTTATTTGACTGATTGTAAAAACAAACGATAATATAGATTAGAAATAAAAGACAAATCTTGATATTTGTATTTTACTTTTATAATTTTAAAATTCTAATATCCGTAACCGAAATTATCCGAAACTAGCGGATAATCCGAAATAATTTCATATCCGTAACCGTATCCGAAACCGGTATAATATTATTCCTATATCCGTATCCGTATCCAGATCCGAAATTTCATATCCATAACATCCCTGGTTTGGGCCTCGTCCGAGATCTGGTTCGCCGTTGTTCTACCAAGAAACCATGTAATACAATCAGTTTGCACATAATAAACCATGCATATACAAATTTCTTACGCTCTTTATATCATGGGTAGGGTTTCGCCGCAGGTTAGACAGAGGATAAAACGCCAACCATAATAGACTTACTCGGCTCACTCGTCGCACACCCGTACACTTTCATATCTTCTCATGCGTACTCATTAACTATTGAAGCTTCCCCAGATGATCATCCTCTCTGATGAGTCCGAAAAAATATAAAAATCTACCTTGGATCCTTACAAGTTCCAAGCTTTTCAGTTTCAGTGCCGATAAATCGGCGTTTATTAGCTTAATAACTTTTATAACAGCTTGCATCAAAACATAATTAATGTTAAGAATATTTACAGAGTTTATGAATAAGATAGCAACAAATACAATATACAATTTTTTGTATGCAGGCCTTTATCCTTACCTACCTCGCTAGGTACATAAAAATACCTATTCTGAGGTAAGTAGCCATTCCATTCATTGAGACTCCATTTAAATATTTAATTTCATGGTTATGTAATTAGAAGAATAAAAGAAAAATAAAGTAAAGTAATTTAGAGTAAAATGTATATAAAGTAAATAAGGAATAAGAAATAAAGTAAATAAGAATAAAAATATAAGTAAAGTAGTAAAAAAGTATATCCATATATGAACAAACAAAAGTGTAAATAAGTAAATTAAAGTAAATTAATTGTACAAGCTTTTTGTTGTAAGAGCCCCAATTCGAAGGCTTCTTTCTAGCTTCTTTCTCTTACTTGTTCTTATTTCTAAAGACGCGAACGCATTTTTAAGGTTATAAATAGTAACGCTAAAAAATATGAATTATTGATTTCTGATAATGTTTTTTAATTACGTGCTTTGCCGCATTCTGATACTTGCCCGGTATCCTAAGCCTTCGTCCAGCACTGACTCAATAAAATATTAAAATATACACGTATACCTACTCGTACCTTTATTAAATACATTTTTATACTTTCAATGTTCCAGAAGATGAAATGATTGAATTTTGCTGATGGTAATTCGCTATGTTTTGACGTATGTTCTTCATTGACGAATATTCATAATTAAAGATAATGTCCTGAAATGGCAAATTATATAATTTTTCCGCTGAATTGCAAATCATCCAATTTGTGTTGGCAAAAAGGAAATGTGGTTTATTGCGAGGTTATCGGCCAGCTTGACTTTTGCTTATAAAAGGATGATAAAATGTTCAATTACGAACTGTTTAGTATGAAAGATGTCGTTTGTTAATCAACGCCGCCCGAATGCGTGTGGCATTTTCTGAGAGACAATTAATATAAGAAAACCAATATTATATAATGTGAGTTAATCAGTACTTCGTGATAGTTTGTTTAATGTTGAGGAAGACTGCGCTTTAGAGTAGTTTATCTTTATTGCAGCGGCGATCACCCATATTATGCAATTTCTGTTGCTTACCTGTGATGACTATAATCGACAAATCTCCGAGACCACACAGTAAGGGCTCACGGATGAGATTTGTTTCGAAGCTCGTCTCAGGTTTTGCGTGATAGACAATGCAGAGTAGTATATTAAAAATAGAAGATAGAAAAATTCTTAAGTGAAAAATTGTGTAGGATGGATTGTAGTAAATAAAAATGCTATCTTTGTAAGTGTCAGAGACATTTAATGCATTTTTTGTGATCTGAAAATCTGGTCACGATATGGTAAACTAAGAATTAAAACATTCGATCTTGATTTAAAGTTTTGTTTTGGAATTTTTTTTATAATTTTTTGAAAAGTTTAGACATTTTCTAGAAGCGTAGTAAGTTTGTGATTTCGTTCCGGTCTGGCATTCGTGTTATGGCATAATTCAGTTGTTGGTAGACTAATTTTAATTATACATGTATTAACATTGCTTTTTTATAGCAAGTCAAAAGTTTCGGGTACACTACATAACGACTAAGAATTTTTTTTTTGTAATTTTTAATGTACCTATTAAGATATATAAATATTATTTTTAACACGAGTGCCGTTGGTTAGTTTAGGTTAGGTTCGGTTAAGTTAGGTTAGGAAAGTGTCATGAAAATATAATGAATTCATAAGGAAAGAATTGTTGAAGTTGGATATACAGCTTTTAGTAAAATTTTAGTATGCAACAAAATTTGCGCGCATTATTCGACGAAAGTTTTCATGAAATTATTTAATTTAATGTAAAAAGGTGCCGCTACTGCCTATCATCATGTTCCCAATTTTCAGTAATTTTCTTGATGTCTTTTGAAGAAATAGTCCCGCTCTTCTTCTCCTAGTGTCGTGTCAGGTTCTCCCAACATTGACTATCACTTGAGAGTAGATTTCCCTATCTCTGGCGGCTCGAAACAGTTCTTCCATCATACTTATCCCTGTCCAATCTCGTAAATATGAAGCCATGAGATCTGCTTCCTGCCGATACCCCGTTTTCTCTTGATCTTGCTCGATCAAATGCAATAGTTCATGCTTCTTCCCTATAAGCACATGACTCACGTATGACATCTATCAGATGTTTATATTTGTCAAACACTCTTTCGCAATTCTGGCTCTCTGGAGCACATCTGAGTTGCCGACCATATTTGTCCACGGTATGCGCAACATTCTACGGTGTAACCACATCTCAAATGTTTCAAGTCGGTTCATGGCGCATATTTTGAGGATCCATGATTCGACTCCATACAAAACCTACATATCTAGTACCTATCTGACATATAAATCTGTAACACAAAATATAATAATCAATATATATATATATATATATATATATATATGTTTCCCTACCCGCCAAGTTTTCTCCACAACCAGCCATAACCACCCACCGGTGGATATGGTGGTGGATAGCCCTCGGTGTCACATCGAAAATATGCGAGTTTGGTGGGGGTGGCTGTGCGTGGGTGGGAGTGGGTGACGAAAATGTGCTTTCTAGCACATTATTTATTATGGGAAGGCCGCAAATGCTTCAGATTGTTTCAAAATAGGCGCGCCGACTGTGTCGGTGAGTCTAGAAGGTTCCGGAAAAACCTGCTCCAGAAAGTTCTGGAAGGAGAAGGTTCTAGAAAATTCCCGAAAGTTCTATAAGGTTCTAGACTGAGTGGCGGAATGTGTCGGTGTGTCTAGAAGGTTCCTGTACATTCGATAAATTTCTTGAATGTTCTGGAAGGAGAATGTTGTGGAAGGTTCGCGAAAGTTCTACGACGATCCAAAAAGTGTACTAAAAATAACCCATAAAATACATCGCGTGTCTCCGATCCATTGAGGACCTGAATAACATTTATTTTTTGTGCTGGTGTAAGATGTGGTATCCTGTAGTAATGGTGTATGTGTATTGTTGTTCCAGGCATGCAACGCAACAGTTTGCGACTGCAAGGGGCTGAAGGGGCAGCCGGGGGCCACGGGCATCCCGGGCATGCCCGGGCCGCAGGGGCCCTACGGCGACACGGGGTACGACGGGCCCGAGGGGCCCGAAGGCGAGATGGGCAGTGTCGGAGAGGAGGGCGGCTGGGGGGAGAAAGGTCTCAGGGTAAGAATTTTCATGTTTATTTATTTATTTTTATTTTTTACAGGAAATGATATGAATATACAATAGATGTAATAAAAATTGTGCGATAATACATTTTTACTTAAATTTGTTAAAATCAAATTCAACAAAACAAAATAAGACAAAATACAGTTGAAAAAAAGTCATTGCAAATTTTTACATGAAAAATTAATTTTTATATTTTGCCAATTAATGGTCTAAAGTGCTTCACACAATATTATATAAATGTATAATAAATTAAGCAAAATTGTGCACAAATACGTATACATATTTCTCTTGTATAGACACATGTATATGGTAGCAAGAATCAGATATATTTCGTGTTATATTAAAAAAAGCTATTTATTTCATTTAATTTTACTAGATTAATTTATAGAATATTCTTAGGTTTTCACGACCAATCTTTATTGTGCGTCAGCCCTGGTGATATACCCTGCAATGGGATCCGAAACGTCGGCCAGAAAGGCGCAGCATAATACCCTAGAAGACATCAATCAGAAGATAGATTTATTTTTTACACTTTTTATTTTAATTTTTGAACAGCCACCGAAAACAGGCTATCTAGCTACCGAAATTATGTATGTACGGTCATTTCTTTATAAATGTTTGATCCAAACATATTAAGAAGTAGTGGAGTTATCGTATCCACAAAACCCGTTACATATACTAGGTGTACCATAGCTAGTAGCAGAAACTTTGCCGGTAGATTACCTAATATCATTAGTTATGGAGATATGCAATATCAAAGTTTGCATTATTTCTGATTTTTTTTTGTAAAAAGTTGAACTATCATTGCAGTAACTTATATCGATTATGAAAAATTCATTTGCTTCAACACAACTTAAATAAAATGATAAAAACCTTTACTTTACTGAGTATTTTATTAAAAAGCATAAATTCAATGTTTTCATTTTATTATTAATTACAATTACAATTACAATTACAAGTACAATTAATTACAATAATAACAAATTAATTTTGAGATCAGAGATTAACTATTGGATAGGAAATTACGGACTGACATTCGAAATTATTATTATTAGGGATAACCTGCCCGAAATAATGAATCTTTATTATTCTGAATGAAGATCCACCTCACGGACAATGAACCTAACTCCCTTTATTAAAAAAAATAATCTAAAAAAATATTTTATAATATAGATGTCAGATGATCCTTTTTTGTTTCACGAAAATGATAAACACATTTTTATAACATAAAATTACAGTTCTTGGTATAAATGTGCGTGCAAAGATTTTTTTTTAATTGCTTATATATTTTTTTTTTGTTTTAGGGTGAAGAAGGTCTCCAAGGTTTCCAAGGAGTTGCAGGAGTGCCTGTAAGTATTATACAAACAATTTTTATCATATTTTTTAAATCAAACTCTTTTTAATACCAGAAACAAGTGAATTATCAATCATCTTCAACAATTTTTCTTTCAGTAGCTTATCGAGTATCTTCCATTGATTACTTGCATTTTACCGAATTTATTTTATCATATATTCATATAGCGAGCGTCCATAAACCACGTGATTCCATTTTGAACTATATTGAACCTTTTCCTCACTCCATTTAGCCCTAACATGGCTTTTGCCTTGATCTCCCTACCCCCCTCAAGTAGAATGTAGTTTTTTTTCCTATTAATTCCAGAAGACATTTGGTACCGTTTTCTCTTGCGATAGCTACTTTTAAATTTCCTGAGTATAAAATGAACAAGACTGATATTTGTTTTATAACATAGCGATGCTTAACAGTTTGTATAAAAAAGCGAAAATTTTAAACAAATAAAAATGTCAGGAAATATTATTAGAAGATTATTTTTCCTGTATAAAGTATATCCGATAGCCTTCGTAAGTGTATTGTACAGCGTCATTTCACATCGAACCACAATTTCAACTTGAAATAACACTTTAACGAGCATTGGAATAATCAAAGTTTAGAATAATTAAAAATAGAATTATGTAATAAATATGCTCACTTTAACCACTTTTAACAGTACAAAAATAAAATTATTTTTTCACCGAGCGGTGTAGTGACAAGCGATCGATCCGAATCGGAACAGTTTTGTTTTAAAACATCAAAACAATACCTGCTGTCATTGGCTGGAGAAGTCTGTATTGAGTATAGTTACCGGGTGCCTAATGTTTTCAATACATCAATACTGGGCCGGCCCGATAGTCGACTGTAGCTAGACCGCATTCAAAAGAATGTGCGCAAAAAATATGTGTGTTGTTACGATGCAAAAAATGAACACAAAAGAAGTTTTTCTAGTAAGTAAGTAATCTTTTTTAAACTAAAAAAATATATATTTATTTGGAATATCATATTAAGGCTTGTAATACAGACTTGCCAGGCAAATTTCCCTTGTCTTTCTTCTTACCGGACAAAGCGAGGGAATGGTCTTTTGATTGTGCTCGACCTATAAGTCTCATATATCAGTGTGAACATATAGCGTTTCTAAAATACAAAAGTATTAATGAAACTACGGAAATAAATATCCATATGCTGTCGCGTATTCTGTACAGTTTTAATTTTGCCAAATAATATAAATGAAGAATTTCGTAGTTCGGCTCTGACTTCCCCCCCTGCCCTCACGTAGCCCAATATAGCATTCTACCTAATCACCCTCCTCTCGCCACCCTTGATCAGACAACGCGGTTTGTGGACGCTCCCGAAGGAGAAAAATGTTGCCGATTTTCGCCATGACACGCAAAATTAAACGATTTAAATCACTCGTGTCATTAATAAGATATTATAGAGTAGCTTGCTGGTCTTGTGTTTAGGACTCCCGCCTTGTGATCCAATTGTCGCGGGTTCGAATCTCACTCCAGACCAGCAAGTTAGTCCTATTTTCAAAGCACAAGCGTTTAGCTTAATTTGAAAATAGTAAGAATATTGATGTGACACGCATTCCGTGTTCGCATCTCTATTTTTTTTTTTAAATGTGATATTTACTGCCAAAACATTTTGACTAAATATTTATTATAAAAATTTCTACAAATGACGTGTTTATTACACTGATGAAAAAAAACCGAAATCATAATTATGGTCGATTCGATAAAGTAAAGACACAGTATAGTAAAGTATACAGTATGTTGTCTCGGCAGTGTCCTTGAAATAAATACCTACGGCCGCTTGGTACTTAAACTTGGTTAAACACGCACCAGGGCTGATCATTGACTGACTCTTTAGGGTTCGGGGTGCCATAAATTGACGTAAATGTATGCGCGGGAGCGTCTCACACTGCTTGCGTCCGTACGTTACTGCAGCCCTGCGGCGACCGCGCATACCAAGATTTCGAAGGGCGTCGTTTCGGCTGTTTGTACGAAGATGTAATACTGTACGTTTACTATACTGTGGTAAAGACCATTTTTTTTCTAATGCATCAATCTATTCCAGGGTATGCCAGGATCAGAGGGCACGAGAGGCATCCTGGGCCTGGACGGCTGTAACGGCACAGACGGGCAGGCGGGGTCCGTCGGCCTGCCCGGATTCCCCGGAGGCAGGGGCCCCCCGGGCAACGCGGGCCCCCAGGGCCCCCGCGGGCTCGCCGGGGAGGGCGGCATCAACAGCGCGGGGGCCAAGGGCGACACGGGCACGGCCGCGAGGGACGGCGCCCCGGGCATCCGCGGCCAGCGGGGGTACATAGGCTCCTACGGTCTCGCGGGGCTCACCGGCGACCAGGTGAGCCAGTCAGCGGTGGGAAGAACCGTGATCACATCACACACGCAACTGATTTTTTAAATTTATTTAATTAATAATATATATTATGTACATAATGGAGTTCTGGTACCGACACTAATGTAATCAACTCAATCACAAAAGTCAGTTCTATAATAATTGAGAACCCATTTATTGTAGATTGTTCGCAATTCGACGGGCAACTATCGGCACACTAAACTAATGTTACCAATCATTGTTTATTTTTATTTATTTATTTATTAACGCCTTTCCGGGCTTTTACAAATAATACAGTAAAGTGTACATTAAACGAATGAATACTTTTAACAATACTAATGATTGCCCATAAAATAAAAACAAGAAAATATAAAGTGGAGAGCAAATACATAGCAGTAGCATTATTGTGATAATCAAACACAAAATCATAGTCTATTCCGCCACTAAAGCCAGTTACTTTTTCCTGTTTCGAAATTTCAAATATTGTTGAAAACATCTTCGTCAATCCAAAACATTTTTCCAACGGATCGAAGATATTTTTTACAAAATATAAGATGTTTGTTCAACATTGAAAGTATAATATATTATTGTTATTTAGATTCCTTAGAATCAGGTTTCATTAACATAAACTATTCATATTCTTTACATTCTAGGGCCCGGCAGGTGGCGCGGGGGAAGTCGGGGCGCGAGGTGCTCCCGGAGACGATACGACAGGTCCCCAAGGACTGAAGGGAGAGCCAGGAGAAACGGGTGAAGTGGGCTTTCCCGGGGAAGTGATCCGGCATAATTTTACGGATGTGGTCATCATACTGGCCAAAGGCATAAAGGGAGAGAAGGGCTACCAGGGCATAACGGGCTCCAAGGGGATCAAGGGAGAGATGGGCTCCAGAGGATTCATTGTGAGTACAGTTTGTCACTTTGCAAGTGTTAATCATTACGAACGTAAAGAAAATAATTCGAGTAGATTATGACGTGTCAATGTTTATGTTAAGGGCCGAACGGGAGATCAGGGAGCTCACGGTGACAAGGGCTCGCAAGGAGACCAAGGCCACGACGGAAAAGTGGGCAAGGTGGGACCCCTGGGACCCAGCGGCGACAAGGGAATGAAAGGGGCGCCGGGATTCCTCGGCATCCCGGGATACGACGGAGATTCGGGCGCTCCGGGAGAAGTGGGACGACAGGGCCCCCCCGGGAGGCAGGGCACGCAGGGTCCTCCCGGAAAATACGACCCGGATCTCGACGAGGAAGCTCCGCCGGGTAACGCGGGTTTCCAGGGACCCATCGGGTATCCGGGAAATAGAGGCGCTTCCGCGCTCAACGGCTCCCGGGGCTCGGTGGGCATGCTGGGTCCCCCGGGACCTCCGGGCCCGCCCGGGACCCCCGGGTACCCCGGCATCAAGGGCTCCTCCGTCAAGGGAGAGCGGGGGACGGACGGCTTCCAGGGGCCGACCGGGGCCCAGGGCGCGGAAGGACTGCCCGGAATCGACGGAGAGGTGGGCGAAAAGGGCTTCGCGGGCCTGAACGTGATCGGACCGGACGGAGAGGACGGTAACCCAGGAACGGACGGGATCCCGGGCCAACCGGGAGAAAGAGGAGATTCCGGAACCAGGGGACCGAAAGGACTTCCTGGGAAGGGATTTAACATCATGGGACCGCCGGGGGATGACGGACCCACGGGGCTGCCGGGCAGAGCCGGAGACGACGGCTTTCCGGGCATTCCTGGTCTACATGGACTCAAAGGTCTCAGAGGAGACGATTGCCCCGTTTGTCTTTCAGGTGATTAAAAACTTTTTTTATATATTTGAAGACCCCATGGCAAAAAGTCGTTAACAAACATTTTTGTCAAAAATGAGTTAATAAGCCCTCTAAACTAAATAATGTACGCTCTTTCCATTGGAAATAAGTTCAGAACTTAAAAATAATTAGAACACGTTCATATCATAGGAATGAACATGTTAACTACACTTTTCATAAAAATCAAATCAGTTACTAATGGGAAGAACATGTTATCTTCAATAATAACATGTTCATGCCATCATTCTGAAATTAACACGCCTTTTAATTTGATTGGAATATTTATGGTTAATATAAATTTTACTCTGGCAGTACTGTCATATATTTGTTTTTATTTGAAGACTATTATAATATGTACTTATGTATTATTTTTCAATAATTTTAAATGGTACATACCATGTTTTGTATTATTAATTAACATGCCAGGTATTTTGTAATTTTGGTTAATGGATGGTAAAAACGGTTAGCTTTTGAAGGGCTGTTTGACGTTCGTGTTTTACCAATTTTAAAAAGGTGTTATTTTAATAAAAATGATTTCCAGAGGCGAAAAATTGGTTGTTAACTACATTTTTTAGGAAAAATTAGTATATTTTTATTTTATTGTGCATAAATGCGTTTTTTTTACTTTGTAAATACTTTATGATAACAACTTCTTGCCATGGGGTCTTCATTTGTTTGTCGACTTATGAGACCTCTGTCTGACTTCGACATAATATCATTTTGTATCTAGAACATCACTCAAGTGCTCAGTGAGTGCATCTTCAGGTAACGTCAATCAAATGTGCATTCGGTCACACGTGGTCACACAATCTAATGTGACATCGAAAAAAACTTATTTTATCGACACCCATATGTACTATTTTATTTTGAGTACCTAGCTTTCTAATCGGATCTGTCGTTTTTGTAGAATTATCTACATTGGTAAAGAAGTCTTCGATGTTAACTTTTTCTTTATTATTTTTCTTTATTTTAATTTCTAGAAGATTGAAAAAAATTTGAACTCTGTTTACTGAACAACAAAAAGGAATAGTTGAATTATTAATTAAAACAAATTATCGGAATCGAAAAGGTAAGCAGAAAAAAAATATATGTATTGAAAAACATCTAGTCATATAGCGTATTATTCAGAGGTATTTAATGGAAATGTTTATTTAAAAATTGAATAATACGTTTATTTGTAGCACTTACGCAGTTTCAAATTTTTCGTAAGGAGATGCATTCACTGCAAATGCATATTTCGGCGTTTTTTTTTACGAAAATGTGGGTTTTTATTATTCATTTATATCAGAATGTATATACTAGACAATTTTTTAGGACAATAACTTAGATACTAGATACTTATATGAAATGTGCCAATAAATGACGCCTTCTGTTTTATAATTACGTCATTTATTGGCACATTTCATACTTTGGAATTTTTATTTTTGAATAATAATTAAGGTGTTTTTATTTTTTTTTAAAAAACTAGCTTTTATTAAGTGATTAAAGCCTCAAAATACGGGAATAAACAGTTTAAAAAACTGTTTAAAATCATCTCTTTATACAAACAAAAAGCGTTTTTAAATCTAGAAAAAACGTAAAAATTTCTTGCAAATTTAAAACATTATATTGAAAATTTCTAAATTTCCTAAGTATGGATTCTAGATAATGAAGTAAACTTTAGTACGTACAAAAAACATATTATGCGTACATATAAGTATTCATTAAAACTGCGCCGTCTAGGACACTAAAAACGATTTTTTGGCCGCGGCCTGTCGATTAATGCTTATATTTTCTTAATTATTGTAAATGTGTTCAGTTTATTAATTTTATATAAGAACATACGAACATTTTAAAACGTTAATTGGATATTGAGTGTCTTCATGAGGAGAAGACACGGGTGTGAGCAACCTTAAAGGGGAATATTCTAGAACGGGTCTGGAGCCCTCCATCCTGGTGGCCAGTCCTCGGCCCCGCGGCTATCAGCTCGCCCTGGCCGGACGTCCTGTGCGGCGCGCGTGGGCACGCCTGATAGTCTTGTGTCGCGCGCCGACCTGATAGTGGAAGCACTTCTTCGTTTCTCCCGATTCGTTTAATTTGCAATCATGTTTGATGAATCACAGCGATGACGACACTTCATCAATGCGTTGGCTTTATTTTTTTTACCAATTTAATAAATAAAGCCATTATTCACAGAGATGTGACTTATCTAAGATACAAGTATTTGAAATACAGATACAGGATACAAAATACACATTTTCATCTTGTAGCTGAAATACTCTTTTGAATATTCATCTTGTATCTCAAGATAGATACATTCTTTTGGTACCTTAGTATTTTATAAATACTAAGATTGCTAAGATACTTTTTTCCAATGATGTAGGTACCTATAATGAGACCTCATCGAAGAAAAATGAGCAACAAAATGTTTGAAGAACTGTTTTTTTTTATATAATATTTATTTTTTCACATTTGCGCAATCAACGCGATTTATTCGTAAATAATTCACGTAAAAAAATAAACTTACATTCAATAAAATGTGTTTTCTTACAAAAGGATTTTATCTTTAAAAAGTATTTGGAAGAAACGTACTTTGTATCTAGTATTTCAAATACCATTCCAGAAAGATATTTGTGTCTGGTATTTGAAATACTTGATATTAAAGTATCTTGCATTTTGTATTCCAGACACTTTGTAAATGGTATCTTGTACATCACTGATTATTCAAAAAATTACGTCAACTTTGTGTAACGCTCTTCAATAAATCATAATTTTTCATTAAATAAAAGCGTTCCTATAAAATGGGTCTGTATGCAAAAACAAAATATTATAGGAGAGTGAAATAAATAACCAGAATTTCATTCATTTTCTAATATTAACTTTCCAATTATGAACATTCATTTCACGTGTTCTTTATTTATTCATGTTGTTCAGCAACCCAGTACCATCGTCGAACTGTCAACATCCGCCATCTTTGTTCTTACCACAGAATATAGACCAAAAAGTTCTTACCTACCAGACGAATATTGCAGAATATTAGCCAACTTTTGAAGTCGAATTTCGGCAAGATCGAGTTGAAATCATGAAAAATAAAATATCGCCTATTAGGGATGGGTAAATGAAAAAAATATATCGAAAATAATCGATATATATATATCGAGGAAAATATATCGATATATCGATAATTTTCGATATCATTTTTTCAAAAATGTAACAAAAGTAAGGGAAAAATTTTTTGGCGAACAAAAAAAAATCGATGTATCGAAGAAAAAAATATCGTTTTATCGAAGAAAAATATATATTGATATAATTTTTCAAAAATGTAATAAAGTCAAAGGGAAATGCTTTTGGCGACTAAAAAAAAAGGTCGCTGGAAAAAATATTGAAAAAGATACTAATTTGATACTCGAAAAAAATATCGATAGTTGACATATCGCCAAAGAAATATCGATGATAAATATCGCTATATTGATATATCGATATTTTTACCCATCCCTATCGCACATTGAGCATACTACTGAGACCCAAAATTTGTCTTCTAAAGCTAAAGCTGATGTTCAAGATGTTTGCTGGCTATTGTATCTCTTATTTCAGTTTCTTTTCAAAATATATGCTAAGGAAAAAGTTACGCTTCTTGTTCTCACTGGTCCGCTGGTCTCTAGGGTGCATCAAAGGAACAAGAATAGATGGCCAAATACTGATTATTTCTCGCAGGCCTGGACGGGCGCAAGGGGGAGATGGGAGACAGCGGGCGCCACGGGTCCTCCGGCCTGCCGGGGTACTCCGGGCTGCCGGGCAGGCGCGGCGTGAAGGGCTCCGAGGGCAGGGACGGCAAGCCGGGAGTACAGGGGCACAAGGGCATCAAGGGGCAGCTGGGCGAGGCGGGCGAGCAGGGCGAGCCGGGCAGAAAGGGAATCCTCATATACCCACCGTCGAACCTACTACTGGCGGAAAATGGAACCGAAGGAGACATAGGTGAGCTATTGTTTTTTGAACTCTGTCCCTAGATACGAGTCCTTTTCATTACTGCTGCTTTTAAGCCAAATTTAGGACCCTGACCCTACCATTTGTTATCGTTCCGCTTTATTTATTTTATGATACGAAGGGTATAAAAGCAAAGTCAGCAATATCAGAGGTGTATCTGAGATAAAAAATAAAAAACCTGTTACTTCTCAGGTAAATTTTTATGAAATTTACGAAACCTACATCTGATTGGAAATAAGTTTTTAAAAACAATGCCACCTCACTTTTCCTTTAGTATACGCGTATAAATAAATTTTTAACTTTTAGAAATGGAAATCATTGTTTTCTACTAAATAGCGGACATTGCTGCTTTTGATATTTACATAATTGGATATTACTGTCTTTGCTATGATATTTTAGGCTAAAATCGATACCAACTCTCACTTAGTATGAAGTGGCCATATTGTCACGCAATTGGAGGTTGGTGGGTGCATGACAAGTTTGTAGATTTAGCATTCAAATCAAGTTGTCATTTATGTCCTTATGACCAACGTTCCCTCCAATTTTTCTATTATGTGTGCGGACTATAAACTCACATTAGCGGTAAATTTTATACAAAAAAAAGTGTGCAAATTTTTTCACTCGTAAATTATTTATTTTATTTTATTTATTGATTTTATTTTTATTAATTACACGGCTTAATAGCCTTTTACAACAGGTTTATACATATTAATTAAAATACAACAAATGATTAAATGTAAAAGAAAAATAAAGGGTATAAATGTAAAAAAGTATATATACATAGTTTAAACATAATGAGGTTAGACATATATGTAAAAAAAGTATGTATGCAAAAAAGTGTAAAGTAGTGATCTCAGAAATTTTTACTCACATAAGAAAATACAGACGTTCGGTCTATTAAGGTAAACCTAAAATATGGTTTCACATATTTATTTCTCTGTGAGGAGGTTGGAAACATGTGTGCGGGCAATAATTAATAAGTATGCGGCCGCCCTCCCTTACAACTTAGAAGTAATATTTGTTATGATCTGATCCATTTCAACGCAGTACTACAGCTGTTGGCCAAATTTTTACCACCTTATTTATGGTCCATGCCCATTGATATTCATATATTCACACAATTTAAAAAGTGGACCATTAAAATGCCCTTGAAGTTTATTTTTCGCTTTATCAGACTAATTTTTTTGTACGGAAATTGTTTAGATTTCATTTTTATATTCCGCCTCCAATTTGTCGCCCCTTAACATCGCCTTACGTGCCTGCGCCATCGGAACATCCCTGTTTACTGTATTCCAACCAGAAATATAATACTTATATTGACATTCTTTATTTTAGTAAGATGTACTATTTACTATTTCTTTGTTTCGATAAAAGTGCGTAACATCAAATTTTCATATCTTCACTATATTTCACATTCGAATATACAGAACACTCGTAATACAATTCTTCCGCTGGAGTATTCAATAATGTGTACCTATAACAATGTGTATCTGATGGAAAATATTGTACGCGCTCGCAGGGTTCCCTGGCCCGGAAGGTGAGCAAGGCGAGAGAGGACTTCCGGGGATGCGAGGCTGGCCCGGGCCCCAAGGCCCCAAGGGGGTGCAAGGCGACCAGGGCCCCTCTGGCTTGGCCGGCAGAAACGCCACAGATGGCCGGCCGGGCTGGCCGGGTCGGAGAGGAGCTCAGGCCAGTATTCCCAAGGAGTTATTGCGAGGAGACCGCGGATACGACGGATACAGGTGGGTGATCGATCGGTTCATAGAACTATTTATTTATTTATTATCATCAACGCCGTAGCGGGCTTTTACAATATTATTTTATAAAGTGCTAGAATTAAAAAAAAAGCAATAGTGATATACCTATGTTTTATAATAAGAAATCAAAATAAGCATAAATAAAACATTTAAAAGAAATGAACAATCATAAAAAAACACAAATAATAATTAAAAACACTTTTAACAAAAATGATAATAAAATAAAATAAAGAATAGTAAATAAAAAGCAAAATCAGTACGATACTAATTCATGGAGAAGAAAATTCTTTCAGTCTATTAATGACAACATTTCGGGAAACCAATTCGGCTTTAAAACTAACATGGGAACAGTGAATGGTACCCACCGCTTACCCAGAACCGTTCTAAGAGCAAAAGCTTCCATATCGGTCCTACTCAATCGTCTCGAGGTTGACATTTTTTTTCAACTAACAAGCAGGACCGTGCTTCTCCGCACCGGTCGTATAAACCGTTTCGAAGTGGCACGGCCGCTCGAACAAAACCATTCACTGTCCCCGCCTCAAGATATGTCTTTATTAAAAGAAAAAGAAAAACAAAAAAATAAATAAAAAAAATAAAAATAAAATTGCCCATGTCACAGATTTCATTTCTAACAATGTGGATAAAGGTCCAAAATGTATATCCATCTTCCTAGACCTCGCCAAAGCATTTGACACAATATCCCATACAAAGTTAGTAGAAAAACTTTTAAAAATTGGTATCTCCGGAAAAGAACTAAATTTGTTTGAAAGATACATCTCGGACAGGAACCAAAGAGTTAAAATATAAAACACTACAAGTAAATCTCTAGTCGCAAAATTCAGAATCCCCCAGGGTAGTATTAGTATATTAGTATATTAGGACCAACTGACATCTGCAATATCCCCATTGATAGTAGTGTTATTTGTTTCGCCGATGACACTGTGCTGCAATTCCGAGCAATAATATATATATATATATATATATTATATATTATATATATATATATATAAAGAGGATCAACCATCGGCTGAACACAATATAAAAGTATAAAGTGCTTCAATTTCAACACTGAAAATTGTAAATGAACACATTGACATTTTTTTTTTTTTAAATAGAGATGCGAACACGGAATTCGTGTCACATCAATATTCTTACTATTTTTTAAATTAAACTAAACGCTTGTGCTATGAAAATAGGACTAACTTGCTTGTCTGAAGTGAGATTCGAACCTGCGACCTTTGGATCACGAGGCGAGAGTCCTAACCACAAGACCAACAAGCTACTCTTGAACATAATGATCAAATTAAATATTTAGGTATTATAATCGATGCTCATCTCAAATTGAATCCTCACACACAACACATCTCAAATAAAATAAAAAAAGCCATTTTCTTTCTGCGCAATATTAGAGACATTCTTAGCATTAAGCTCCTAAAAATGGTATACTTCGCAATCTGTCAATAAATTATAGAACACGGCATAATTGCATGGGGAGGATCAACTATGAGTGCACTCAACCCAATTATTGCAACTCAGAAAATTGCTATAATAGTAATCCTCAAAACCTCAATTTTAACAAGGACAGATGAAAATTCAACAAATTCTATGTACTCGATATAAAACAAATGTATTGTCGCTGTATATAATAAAGTCAATGTGCCGTTTAGTACATTCTGAGATGAATGAATCAATTTGTCAATTTTTCATATAAATAATGGAAATATACTAAAAAACACATTGCCGTTCATCTGAAAAGTCTGCCTAATAATTATTTAAAATATTTTTTATAGATCTAGTCTGTGCAATTATTTTTTAAAACAGTTTCATTTGTTTACTGAAACGGCACATAGCCTTAATTATATATACAGCGACGGTATGCAAATACTACTCTGAAATACACATACAAACCCAAAAAAACACAGTTTAAACCAACTCAAACAATAATTACCACACGCTCAAACAAAGTCAATCTACAAATCCCAAGGTTACATACCATGTGTGAACAAAGGAGCTTTAACTGTTTTGGACCCAAATTACTTAATTGCATGTTTGATGAATTTAAGCAACTGGGCTAACCACAATTTACAACCCTAACATAATACAAAATAAAACAGTGGATCTCCTCTGGTAACCTAACCTAACCTAACCTAACCTAACCACAATTTACAACCCTAACATAATACAAAATAAAACAGTGGATCCAAACAAGAGGAGAAATAAAATGGGCACACTTATTGCTTACCCAACGTAACTTGGCGTGAGGCGAATTTTGAACCCGCCCCACCCGCACCCGGCGGTAACCCCTCGCCCTGTCATTCAGCACAATTTTGTATTTGGTCGGGAGCTGTGACATCTTGATTACCAATATACACTGAATTATTATGTCCAAAACATCCTAAACAGTCCGGGATGGTGCAAGAACATTTATTAAAGTACATATTAAAGTTTTGCGAAGCTGAAAAAGCGAATAATGGACCGATATTACCATCTGACAGTTTGACAGATAGAACGGCCGCCACTACTGCATGGTTTCTTTAGTGCTGCCCGACCAAATTTCTGTATTTAATACGACACCGGTCACCGGACATTCTGTACATTATGTATTATTTAATAAATGTACACCCTGACTACTTCTGTTACGCGATAGGGACGCCCTCCCTCGTACGCCAAGTTATAGTGGTACGTCGCATGGGTACCATAACCTCATAAATATGATGTATTTTTTATTGTGTTACTTTAATATACAATAATAAATACTTCATCAAATACTAATAATTATTTTACTTTAAAATAAAACACAAATTACTTTATATTTATATCTACATACTATGTTTTGTATCTACATACCATTGTAAACTATGCCTGTCTCAACACAAATATTTCTAGTGAGACAGGCACAGTCCAACCAAAATTTTTATGTTTAACTTAAATAGAAATAAACAAATAAATAAATTGAATTGTACTCGATTGTACTAGCATTCTAAGTCTAAGTATGTAATTCATTAGTGCTAATTCATTAGTATGCTCCTACAAAGAAAAATATCAACGAGTGTCTAGATCTTATTCCAGAGGCGGTGCGTGAGTAACGTGACCATTTATTTTTTGACTCAAAAAGGGACAACAGTTTTTACGCAGGGGTAGGCAGAGAGGATTGAACACCACACTCTTCTATCCTGGCACACCACTTTTGCTTCGGCCACATTCATACATCTTCTCATACAAGTTATACAGTTGTTGCGACTTTTAACAGGGCCATCCTCAAACACTTGTTGTATCTGATCATGCCAGGTCTTTCGCGGACGCCCTCTATTTCTGTTGCCTTCAACACTCGCCTCATATATTTTCTTAACCATCCTTTCCTCGTTCATATGTTCCACATGACCAAACCATCTCAGCACTCCTTTCTTCGAACAAATTTGTTTTAATACAGCTGGTGATGATTTTAAGTAAGAATAGAAAGTTTTTTTTTATATTCACCTTAGTTTTTAACATCGTCATAAGGACCGGAACATGTAACTGCGTTCTATCAGTCATCCACAATTTGTACAGAAAATACTTTTTCTACTAGTGCATTTGTTAAGGCGGACATAAAATATATTAAATTAAAATGCAAAAGTTTTCATATTTAAATTATTGGTGTGAAAGTGTTTGAATACTTCCACCCAACGAGTTTCTGTCGAAACATTTAGATTATTCGATTTGCTTTTTTGCGACCGATGTGGTTAGAAATCAGTGAAAATTATCATTATCGTCTTTATTGCAATCAATAATCCCTTTTCAATCAATACATCCAATGCTTTTTGAACGACTTCCCATGCGCATATTTTTTATAAATCTGCCCTATAAAATATCTCTGATTCTTTAGTAAAAAAACCAAGTACACTCGTCCAAATATTCATGATTTGTTTTCTAAAATTCTGTGGCCGTACTTTTCACAAACTCTTCGTCCATATCACAAAACGGGACAATTTTCTGTCCCGAAGCTTTTTTCGGGGATACCGATAAGGAGAACCAAAAAAGGGACGATCCTGTTCAAAACAAAACGTATGGTCACGTTATGCATGCATGCTATCGGTGAAAAATTTAGGGCGATATTAGTGAATTCATTTTGTCAAATATATTCTAAAAGTTTTCTACTGCCTGTGTTTGAAATTCAACATTATTACCTTAATTTTGAATCACATAAGTATTATATTACAATTTTATCATTATTTGATTGCAGAGGAGAAGAGGGCGAGCCAGGTGATGATGGAGTCCAAGGAGAATCTGGAGAAACTTACGCCGAGGAACAACTAGACCTACGGGGAGAAAAGGGAAATAAAGGAATTCCAGGAGATCAAGGTAAACAAAGCTTCTTTAATGGCTTTTGTGCATGCGTAATTGCTATACTAAGTGGTTTGTCATCTATTATAGGGGAATTTCAGTTTATTATTAACGATGAGTTTTTTGGATGAATGTGTTTTTATGAAAGACTACATATTTTTAATGTTATTTATATATATTTTTTTATATTGTATATGGTGTATTTATATTTTTATCGTTTATATCTTAATTTTGCTCGATATACGAAGCAGTAAAGCTTGATTTACACCAGCCTGTTCCGTCTGATCTCTATAAAAAATATATGGGCGTCATTTAAATTACTAACTCATTTCATGTTACAAGTATGTATGTATTTATGAATGGTCGTTATGTTTGTGATACATTTGCTACTTAATCCCAATCAACCTTACCTACCTACATAATATTATGGTTCTACAAAAGAAAAAAACAAATAAACTGATATACAACAAACTAACCGTATAGATATGGAGAGATACGATTCTCGACGTTTTGCTAGTCACATCACATCAGCGTCTTCAGGCATATCCTCACACCCCAGAGTCAAGGACGTAAATAAACTGTTGAATTTTTTAAAGTACGCTGTTGGTAATTCGATTGTTATACATGGCACCTACTTATATTGAAGCACAATTTATGATGTTATGTAACATTGTCGGATACATTATGTCCTCTGCCAAGTGCATTTTTTTTTCATTCTCATTTCAGTGAATGAAATGAGTTATGTATGTAGGTACCTATTTATGACTTTGTTTAGTTTTAACCACAATACAATACAACATATAGGTTTAGATATGAAATATCACTGATATCCGTTCACTACAACATATATTAGAAATGAAATATCACCGATATCCATACAATACAACATATATTAGATATGAAATATCACTGATATCCATAAATAATATTGTAGGACCACGCGGCAGGCAGGGCGCAAGCGGTGTAGTGGGAGACCAGGGTGTAGAGGGCTTCAGAGGAGCGCAGGGTGTAAGGGGTTTGAGTATCCCGGGAGCCACTGGGCTGAAGGGCTTCGGTGGAATCTCAGGAGACTACGGGCCGAAAGGCAAGCCAGGCGCAGACGGGATGGCGGGAGCAGGGGGTCTTCCCGCTCCTCCGGCTTCGAAGGGTGCTCGCGGAGACATGGGCTTGCCGGTGCTCCAGGGAGAGTCCGGCCTCAGGGGCCCTCCGGGAGCTCGGGGAAGTGATGGAGACCAGGGACCAGAAGGGATTCCCGGGAGACCAGGATATATGGGCGAGAAGGGATCTACAGGAGAGAAGGGCTCCCCTGGATTAGAGGGCTTAACTGGATTCAGGGTTAGTTAAAATGCAATAATTGAAATTTGACTACTACGCTGTCTAACAAATGATATTTATTATACAATATTTATTGCGGCAGTGTCATATTTTTTTTATTTATATTTTTTAAATTACCTCTTGCAAAACTGTAATTACAGTTTAAACGCAAGGATTTAATTATAATAAGTGTATGTACATTTCTTAATTTATGATATATTATATAATAAGCTACTATATTAAACTAATTTTGCTTTTCCTATCCACTTCACAATTCACTGTAGTATGTATTTCTTTAATGTCTTTTTTATATTTTTTTGTCCCGTTGCATTTTTTATTTAATCCGGTAGCTTGTTGAATAATTTTGGAATTACGCACTGTTTGGTTCTGTCTCCATAACAATTATTTGTTTTTGTTATTTCTAGTTTTTTATTCGTTATTTGTCTTGTCGTATATTCATGATGTATTGGTGTTTTGAAACTGTCCTTCTCGTATTCTTCCAGTGTTATTTTATAGTAGAGTTGTTTTTGGATCGGTAAGATTTTACAGATTTTGATATAACCGACAGATTTCTGTTAATGTTTTCATTTGCGTCAAATATCTCTTACTTCTCTTAGATTTTTTATAATATGAGATTTTATATTTTAAATTAGTAATCCTCGATGACTGCAATCAAAACATTTTTTAATTTTTTGCATATTGCATATCCAAAAAAATTAGTTCCAGTCATAGAAATTATAGATTTTATAGAAAATAAAACCTATAAGTTTATAGGAAAAAGGATTTTGGAAGAGATAGATACATTAAATCCAGAATTTATATGTATAAATTTAAACGAAATAAATAATAAATAAAAATAAATAAAAAAAATTAAAAATTAAATACATTTTAAATTAGTAATCCTCGGTGACTGCATTCAAAACATTTTTTAATTTTTTTGGATATTGCTGCCTTTGCTTTTATACCCCACATATAACATAATATTTATTATGATCTATTAATTTAGTATTGTAACCATTGTATGGGATGTAATATAATTCACAATATTGGACGAGATATTTGAAAAAAATTTATTGAAAATTTTTATCTGTATAGTTATGTATAATATAAAATCTCAATCGCTTTAAATATTTAAACATTTTATCAAAGTCAATTGTTATTAAAGATATGTTTAATGTAAAAAGGGTTGCTAAAATTGTTTGGTCATGTTGATCATATGAGTGAGGAAAGGATGATAAGATGAGTTAGTGTGTATTAATGAAACAAACTGGGTGACAAGCCATTAAATTTAAAAAAAAAAAAAAAATGAAACAAAAAATGTGAATTAAAAAGCCTAGTCATCATGTGTATAATGAATATAGTCAATATTTATTCATAGACAAATTTACAACGATGGCTGCGATCCTGTGGATTTTTTTATTTTCATCATCGGAGTGCCATTTAATCAATCCACTACTCCATAAATTGCTGCTTTCTGCAATTTCTAGATATGAAATCACAAATGCATCTATTAGCGCTTCTGCTTCACTCGCGGGTATGCTTCGACTGTTAATATTCTATAGCAGTTTTAGTTGATGAAAACATGCACCGACAACCTGCAACTCAAGTGACGTCTACTGTCTAGGTGGACACCTAGAAAAATAACACTAGAAGCCTTTCCGTAAAAATACACGCATTTTTATTTATTAAATGCTGTCTGCGAAGTGAAGCAACCCGCGGGAGGTCTGTTTTGATCGGGTAGAGCTTTAATTTGTGTCAGGGCATCCACTCGATTCCTTTGTAACACACGTAATAGTGTCATTTTTTTATATTTAACATTTGAAAACAACAACAAACATTTTCCAGTCTTTTTAAGTCACATTGTGGTATGTTTTAGCCGAATGAAGTAGTGATTTCACTGTCATCTGTGGTTTCGTTGTTTTTTTTCGCTCGATATCTGCATACAAAATGTTCCTTTAAAGGGTGACGAACAGTTAGTTATTGGTCATATTCATCGGTCGGCATTCCAGCATCCTACATCATTGCTGTTAATTTTCTATTTTGGATATAAATTTCTCAAATTTTCTGCTGAAATTTTCGTTTTGATATGCATGTAAAACTGATTTTCATGTATTTTTTACAATTCTACTGACCATTATCCTCAAAACATTGTTAATTCAGCTTGTGAAGAAGTTAAATCTAGTAATATTTTTTACACTTACACAGACTATTATTATTACATATACATACATATTACAGCTTTTAGTACAGTGTATAGGCCCAAATTATATTGAGATTATTTTTTAGGGCAGGAAAGGAGCTCAAGGTGACATCATTTCCGGAAAACCAGGATTACCGGGCGCATTTGGGAAACCAGGAAACACGGGTCTTATTGGAGAGCCGGGCCTACGAGGACCCGATGGACCTCAGGGTAACCAAGGCCTAAAAGGTTTAAAGGGAGAAATTGGATTCCCTGGACGACGGGGTATCACCGGAGACATCGGGCTCGAAGGCTATAGAGGGTATAATGGGAGAATGGGTATTCCTGGATTACCAGGAGAACCAGGAGAAACTGGGGAAGTAGGAGAAGTAGGCCAACCCGGTGAACCTGGTAAAAAAGGCCGTCCCGGACCTGTCGGGATCAAGGGAGTCATCGGAGATGTAGGGCCGCAAGGAAGAGAAGGTATCCAGGGAAGACCAGGAGTAAAAGGATATAGAGGATTGCCAGGACTTAATGGACCGCAAGGACCGAGTGGTGAAATTTCATTTAGTGGTCTAAAAGGGGATGTCGGTGAAGAAGGTGTTATGGGTCCACCAGGGTATGATGGAATGGTGGGGCGTCAAGGGCCCAAAGGAGAGCGTGGTGAAGCAGGATTAATTATTGGTGGCAGTGTCGGACTCCAAGGAGAACAAGGAGATGACGGATATAATGGATTAGATGGTTTCAACGGAGAAAAGGGGGAAGTTGGAGAATATGGCATGATAGGATTCAATGGATCGCGTGGAGATACAGGAGCAAAAGGTTTACCCGGAGTTCCAGGAAGATCTGGAAGAAATGGACAGAAGGGAAATAGGGGACTCATTGGAGCTTACGGCCAAATGGGAGAAAAAGGTCTCATGGGGATGGAAGGTGAACCTGGACGCATGGGAATTCCAGGAATGCCTGGTGATCGGGGGCTTGTCGGAATTATTGGTTTGGAAGGACAAAGGGGTGAAAAGGGCTTTGTTGGTTTACCCGGAATTACTTTAAATGGGGAAGGGACTAAAGGAGATGACGGAGATCAAGGAATGCATGGTTTAAAAGGTAAACCTGGTGATTCGGGTGACGGTGGAGTCGAAGGACTTCGAGGTGCTAAAGGCCAAATGGGAGATGTAGGATTCCAAGGAATGCAGGGAGACGTTGGTTTCACTGGAGAAGTGGGAATTGTAGGAGAAGTGGGACCACCAGGTCCACCAGGAATGCCAGGAATCGGAGCTGAAAGAGGAGAGCAAGGGAGACCTGGATATGACGGAATAAATGGGAGACACGGAAGAACCGGTCAAAAGGGAGCACCTGGTGATTCAGGCAGAAATGGTCCAAGAGGTATTTCGGGAAATCCTGGACTTACATTTACAGGACCCAAGGGCGAAAAAGGCAATGATGGCAGACCAGGTCAAAGGGGAAGATCAGGGGCTTACGGAATACCCGGACTCGACGGCCTGCCAGGACCGGAGGGTTTCAAAGGAGAGGAAGGGAATGTTGGTGTCACCGGAGGTAGTATACACGGAATTGTTGGTGATCAAGGTCCTGAAGGATATCCCGGAATTGATGGACGCAAAGGAGTACGCGGCGATACAGGTTATCAAGGGAAAACTGGAGCCGCAGGGGAAATTGGATTAAAGGGAATGCAAGGGGCTGAGGGTATAACAGGAGAGTTTGGTTTTATAGGAATTAAGGGTTTCAGAGGAGATATTGGAGAACCTATACATCCAAATGATATTCTGCCTGGAATGCCTGGAGATTCAGGTTGGCCAGGCATCCCCGGTCTCGTCGGAGCGGTTGGTGCCCCAGGTCCAGTTGGATTTGACGGCATCGATGGATTGCGAGGAGAAGACGGTATGCCTGGACTCAGGGGTTTACCAGGATTGGCTGGAAGACGGGGAGAAGCTGGTTACCGAGGTTTGCAGGGTCTTCAGGGTAGGCGCGGAAGGAAAGGATACCAAGGAGCAGCAGGATATCCTGCGCCTAGCACAGGGGCGCCAATCAGCAGAGGATTTGTCTTTGCAAGGCATTCACAAAAAGAAGTGGTACCAGACTGTCCTAAAGACACTGTTAAAATGTGGGATGGATTTTCATTCCTTCAAATTATCGGAAACTCCGAGTCGCATGGACAAAACCTAGGTATGTCTAAATTAGGTCTTCACGTTAGACCACTAATAAAATACAATTATCTATATAGATATTTGTACATTTGATACAAGTATTTCTAAATACTCGCTAAAATAAAAGTATCATTTCAGGTTCCGCAGGAAGTTGCCTTCGAAAGTTTTCAACTATGCCTTACATGTTCTGTAACCTAAATGACGTGTGCGACTTTGCACAAAGAAGCGACTATAGTTTTTGGCTCTCAACTATGGAACCTATGCCTATGACAATGACTCCGATTGTTGCAAGAGAAGTCGGGAGATATATTTCGAGGTAAATGTTAACAAAATCATACTTATTTAATATATTATGAATTATGGAAGTGCTAACACTAACATCTATTAAAATATTATCATTAGGAATTATTACATGGAAGTTGTATGTACTGAATCATTAACGAATTAATCTAAAAACTAAATGTCGGAACAATGTTGTATCGGAAAGTGTGAGGAAAATAATATTTTCATTCCTTCCTTGTAATTGCGAACTGATAACTTTTGAGAATGAATATAAATATTTAGGTGTGTACATAGATAATAATTTCAAATCGGATCGTCAAATACTTAAACTTTGTGACCGATTGCGGACTCTTGTTAGTACTTTTTATAAGTTATCTTTTATATTTCCCAAAAGCACACTAAAAATTGTATATTTCTCATTGGTCGAATCTATATTGAGATATGGAATCAAGTCGTGGGGACACTCAACGAAAACTAACATTAAAATGATACGGAGCCTTCAGTATTCCATCATTAAAAAAATTGTACCGATTGATATCTTTACTCAAAGGGAAAATAAAAGACTTATATATATAGCTCTATAAATACACTGCCAGTCCGAGGAATTTTGTGGTTTTGCATAATTTTAGAACAATATAGTAGTAGTCAACTCGAAGCTCCCCTCATACATAAGCATAATACGCATTTCACCTTTAATGAGGGATTAATCATACCTAGAATAAGTAACAAATATGGCAGTAGAGCGCTCGAACATATAGTTCCTAGAATCTTTAATTTACGTATGTTTAATTTACTACACTTATGTATTTTTTATTTGGTATCATATATTTAGTTAGGTATCTGTATAAAATTATGCTTAAAGATGAGTTGTTCCGATTGTAAATATGTATTAATTATAAATATTAACAAATTTTTAACTATTATGTCTCTAGATGAGCAAATCGATCACTACCAACAAGCCACAAAAAGTGGCTTGGTAGGGTCTTAAAAATGGCATATTATATTGTTTGTATTTGTTATTTTTATATTAATAAAAAAAAATAATAAAAAATTCTAGTACAGCTACGTTATCTAAAGCTGGCACGTACACAGATTTCCCGCCAATGCAATTTTATTATACAGCATGTATAAAAAAAAATCGTTATATATTATTTTAACCAATTAAAAATTCAATGTTTTTAAAGGCACTTAGTATAACAATCTATTCTATTCTGAAAATAGCAATATTGAGATGTCAAATCTTTATCCCAATCTTGACAGGTATGTATAATATTGTATTGCCGCCAATTTCGAAGTTTTAAGTTTGACATGTTTGAAATTAATGAATTCAATCAATCAGAAAGCTCTATCGCGTAAATAAACCTTAAGTTATTCACAATTATGAATAATGAGCTTTCTAATTGATTGAATTCATTAATTTCAAACCTGTCAAACATAAAACGTAAAAAAAACGGCGCGGCGTCTCAGTGTTATATAATATCTGTCAAGATACAGGAAATAGCATCTTTGCTTAGTTCAGAATTCAGAATACGGATTAATGCAGATGAATGATGGATGAATGTTTGTTTTAATTACCACATAATCTACTTTTATCAAAGGGTTGTTATATTAAACCACCGTTTTTAAAATGTTTGAGTCAATTGGGCGGGTCGTGTATAAAATAAAAGAACGATGGGATATTGTAAGAAATATAATATTTATTTTGTTACATTATTGTTTCTAATCGGAGTGTCCTACTCTTATTACAAAAAAAAAAAAGTCCATCAGTGAAATTATTCAGTTTTGGTTCGAGTTCTATATATTTTTCCTCATGTTGTGGCGTCTTTCTCCAAATGTCACTGAACATGTCAAGAGTAATAGACTCGCCGGCCGCCCGGCAAATGCCGTCCTGAGTTTAATTTAATTTAGTTTTAAAATAATTAAAATTGTTACGCCACCCCCCGGGAGATTTAATTATGTGATTTATAAAAAACTACGTCTTGCCAATAGTATGACAATTTACTGAAATCGTAAGACAGAATTTACTGAGATATTAGAGAATATGTGCCGATTACCGCGGCACGTGTGATAATAAATTCTACAATTAATTCGTTAAAAAACCGACGGGTTCAAACCAAACAGGGAATAAAACAAATCATCACCTGTATTTCGTATTATTTCGTAATTGTAGTAAAAACAAAACACTAATAGTCTCTGTCACGCTCATAAGCTTGAGCGCGTGCGAGAGAGACGGAGACATTTTTCGAGATCCGTATGCAGTGCGACGTCACCCCGTGCGCTTGCGCGGGTGACAGGGCGGGAAATATGTGTACATGTAATTGCTTGGGATAGTAGTTGAGCATCTCAAAGCCAGCAAGTAATTTATCTTTCTCAATAATACATAAAAAATACAGTAAAACCTCACTAATCAAAAATTCTAAGGACCAAAAAATAACTTGGAATACGCGAAAACATCGCTAAATTCGTTATAAGAAAAAGATATATTTTCGCGAAAGCAACTCAAATATACCATATCACTACGAGTGATAAATGCAAACTAACTACACAGATTGAAGCGAGAACTTCTATTATCAATCGTACATACATGGCTAAAAAACAAAATTACACGGCTTGAGGGAGACTCGAACCTCGTACGTGCGGATGGCGCACAGCGACAAGACACCGAATAAATATCATCGCTTCTCCGTGGCACGTCAAAAATATACTATACAGGGTGCACCAGAGCTAGCAGCAGAAACTTGGCCGGTAGATTCCTGCCTATGTTATGAGTTTAAAATGTTCAAGCCATGACCTAATATCAATAGTTTTGGAGATATGCAATATCAATATTTGCACTTTTTTCCCAATATTTCTGACTTATTTCTTGCAAAAAGTTGAACTATCATTACAGTAACTTATTTTGTTTATGAAAAATTTGTTTGCTTTAATACAAGTCGAATAAAATGATAAAAACATTACAAAAGTTTTTTATCATTTTATTTAAGTTGTATTGAAGCAAATGAATTTTTCATAATCGATATAAGTTACTGTAATGATAGTTCATCTTTTTGCAAAAAATAAGTCAGAAATATTGAAAAAAAAAAATGCAAACTTTGGTATTGCATATCTCCATAACTATTGATATTAGTTCATGGTTGCTTGAACATTTTAGATTCATAACATAGGCAGGAATCTACCGGCAAAGTTTCTGCTGCTAGCTCTGGTACACCCTATATGCTACACATTGTAAAGGCTTAGCTAAGACGCAAACCATTAATTTACGTCTCCTATATTCGACGGGCTTTTTATTTAATTATTTAAAAATAAATCAATTTCACGGGTGTACGGCGAATACAACTAATAATTATTTAATGCAAAGTTGAAATTCAAAAATAAAAAGTCTGTCAATGTTGACGGGTTATAGCTAATATCTTATTATTTTTCTTTGTTTCCTTTTTCGTCTCCTCTGAGACTACAAATTTAATTTGTGGTGCACATGAACTCATGAGTTCTAATACATTGTACTTTATTTTCAAGAACAAGGCTTAGGAAGAGAAAAAGGAGTTATATAATTATTGAAAAATACATTTTTTTTAAATCTACTTAATTCAGTCTGATATTTATGAAGTTTGAAATAACTTTATAAATTATTAGCAAGAGATTTTTACCATCAATGTCGCAGTCAATTACTTTTTGTTACATAAACCTCAACGTCTTCATCAATTTCAGATGTTCAGTGTGTGAGGCTCCGACTCGGGTGATCGCCGTGCACAGTCAGAGCATGTCCCCCCCAGAATGCCCCGGCGGATGGGAGGAGCTCTGGGTTGGGTACAGCTTCCTGATGGTAAATATGTTTAAATTATGAAATGTGTTTTTATGCAAATCAAATTCAATAAGCTTGATTTTATTAAATCCCATCGACACATTCAAATAAAAATACAACTGACACTAGCCTCAAATTTTACCTCTTAATGATTAATCTTTATCCATTACGAGATACTTGTTGAGTCTGTAACGTCAAAGTTAAGGAGTTTTACCAATAGAAACATTAAACAAACACTACAGACAAAATATTATTTTTATTTAAACTTTGTACTATACTTTGTACTATACACAATATACTTGAGTTATCTATTACTACTATAGTTTTGAGAGTCCCTCTCATCAATGGGTATAGTTAATAATTAACTGAAATACAAAATTTTATCAATTTATCCAGGTATGGAAGGGAGCGTAGTGGGGAGGGTTTATTTTAAAGTTGTTAACGGAAACAAGTCAAGGACCGAGGAAAGTTTTGAAATGTGATATTGTTCATACTTTTCCTTTCAAAAATTAAAAAATCAAATTTCATTCCTCTCAAAACTATAGTAGTAATAGATAACTCAAATATTGTGTGTGCAGTAAGAGTTAAAGTAAAAATTAAATTTTGAATTAAAATGTTGCACCACTAAGGTAAGGACAGTGGTTTTTATTAAGAGTCAGCTTAGCCAATAAAGTCATATACAAATAGCAAACAATATGGTGATGAGGTGGAATTTTTATGGTTCTTCGGAGATGCTAAATTTTTTCATGTTAAGCATTTTTTATCTTATATTAAAACAGTTTTCCAAATGTTTTACTTTTCTTGTTTGAATATCTGAGTTTTATAGCATTCAGTTACTAGATTAATCAGCGTGCTCTGAAAATAGCATTATTGCTATTTCGGTATCTTGACAGTTATTGTCTAACACTGCAATGTCGTCAATGTTGACAATTTGACAGGTTTGAAATGAATGAACTTCAAACCTGTCAAACTTAAAATGCTGTTTGCTATTTTCAGAATACAGCCGAATGTTTGTTGAGTAAGTAATTTTCAAACTAGTTGCCTAATTTCCATTATGTTTTAGCACACCGATGCAGGTTCACAGGGTACCGGCCAGTCCCTGATCTCTCCTGGTTCCTGTCTTGAGGAATTCCGAACGAGACCATTCATCGAATGCAATGGCATGGGACGCTGTAACTATTTCATGAACATCCTTTCCTACTGGTTGGCCACAATCGAAGACAACCAAATGTTCAGGAAACCCATTCAACAAACCCTGAAGGCAGACTTGACATCGAGAGTTAGCAGGTTAGCAAAAAAATTATTGCCAAAGATACACAATGTAGTAACTCCAGATATACTTTATAATCAAATATTCGAACCAATGTGGAGTTTTAATATAGGTACTTTAAAGTTATCTTAGTCAGACAAAAATAAAAGTGATCCCTTTTTACTAAGCTTTAAAAAGGGATCACTAGATCCCTAATTAACACATATTTGTAGTTATAAGTTATACGCAAATAGTCCTTCTCACCTTACTATTTATCAATTTAACCGATCAAAAATATATTTTTTTTGATGTTGACAGTTACTGTATGTCTGTCCAAACGAAAACATAATGGTATTGAAACCGGTAGACTTTTAAAATAACCAATGTGGTTTATCAAAAGTGTATTAGTTTTTATTTTATTTATAAAAATGTATTTCTACTTATGTATACATGCTAGTGTTCCATGCCTGGCGTTACTCAAGAAATAGGAAGGTTAGGTTAGGTTTAGTGCTATATTTCATAGGTATTTATGCACAAATATACACAAGATGTTGAAATAAGTTAATGTGAGAAAACGCATAAAATGTTTTTGGAAAACAAGAAAACATTTTTTCTGATTTAGATCATTATAAAACTGCTTAGATTTTTAAATTTACCATCAAAAAATGCGTGAGATTATTACATATTTGATAAGCATTTTTCTTTTTAAAAAAGTATTGATACAATGTAAACAATATCCATTTACAACCACTGGACCAGGACAACTTAATCCACTTGATTATACATGATGCTGCCATTCATTTTCATTTGTAGAGATATCAATAATTTGATCATTTATTATTTAACTTAAGTTTGAGTGAATTCATATTAAATTATTGTATTATAAAACGCAATGTATTTATTTTCTGTTTAGATGTTCGGTGTGTATCCGCCAGCGTCCGCCGGGCTCAAGGTCCACTGGATCCCCACTTCCCGTTTCACCAAACTTAAACCTACCAGATGCAGATGAACTCAGGAGGTCTCCTCCTGCGACCCCTACCTTCAACCGAAACCGAGCTGGAAGAAGACGGCTAAGGCCAATTAGAGTCCGTCCCACAAGAGCATCGCAGGGTTAAACGTGTGTCGTACTAAAACAAAAATATTAAAGATACTTGTCAAATAGTTCCATGTAAAGTATGCCCATAGGCATTTGCAATGAGCTTGCGTGTGCAATAATCGAGGGATGGTGACGTTACTGAAAGATATTACCGAGTACACGTTGATAAAAAAATGACAACATTACAATATTATTGGCATCAAAATGTGAGCGGTTTGCTTGCTCGTTTATTATACCACAAGCGTAGCTTGCTTTTAATGTTAATTCTTTTAAAGAACTCTGAATACGTTTTGCTTGATAAAGTTAGCTTGAATTGCGTAATATAAAATATCTTTGAAAATGGTTAATCTTTTTCACCTGGCCACCGAGCATTCATGTTGTTTCTGATGTCTACATTAGAACATCACAATTAATGTTGAAGTGTTTGGTATCCTATCCATCAATAATCTAAAATAAGGTTTAATAAAATAAATAATTGGGAACACTTCATACACTTTGGAGAAATTCTAAAGATCTTCCAAATTAAGATCTCAAAAGTAGATATACAATAGTTGTTCTACAAGAAAAAAACTGACAAAAATCATCTAACTTCTTTCAAAGCACCCAGACAATTATTTTAAACCATAAAGATAGATTTATAAATATTATATTGTGAAAATAGAAGTACTATGTATTAGTAATTACCAAACAAAATACGTTTCTATCAGCTGATTTTTAAGGTTTCTCTGATCAACTTCTCGACAATCATTGATATTGACGTTTTTTCAGTACATTAAATTTTAAAAATTTAATTAAAAACTTGATTATTTAAATATAAACTTAGTCTAATTTCATTACATATATTTTAAACATAATTTAAAATCAATTTCACATCTGTCATGAAAAATAAAAAATACCAAAAAAAAACTCCCTATTATTATAGAAGATGTTATAATTATTTTAATACATTACAAATCGAGTCACTAGATGATATTTCCTCAAGCAGGAATTAAATGTTACTTGTACATAAATAGTACTATATGTTAGTTACCGTTCACTACAAACACATTGCATCCAAGTGATTAGTAATCATTTGACATTCTACTGCGGCATTTTACTTTTAAATTTTTCAACCGTCATTTGTTTCACATCATTGTTGCTTTTTTTGCATTATGAATAAGACGAAAAGTATAAAATCTAGTAAATGTTCATACTATGAATGCACTGTAACGCAAATGTATTAATTTGTTACCAAAAACTTTCCCATGAAATGAGTCGCTAATATCAATTGCGGGCTATGTTCTTAATTCAGATTTTACAAAAACAAGGGTTAAACTTTTGGTCTTAATACATTTTTTCGCTGTATTAAGATCAATTAACATTTTTTTAATCTATTCAAATTTTATACACGGCCAATCATAAAAATATAAAACTAAAAAATTGTTTCTTCGTTACACAGCCCGCTATTGGTGTCAGCAACTCAATCCTAACATTTCGTACATCATTACATTTAAGTTTAAAACACTGCCATAATGTAAAAGATTATTTTTAATGTTTTTAATAAAACATACTATGAGTGCACAAATTCGTGCACGTTTTGTTCAAAAATATATTTACTGTGCCAAAATGTATTTATGGATAAATAAATTTTATAAAAAAACCTTATTTAAAAAAGCATTTTTTTCGAAAGACTATCCTGGGTGGCTTTTCCTTAAACTTTTAGCAAATAAATACATAGGAGCAGTGGAAAACATTCAACTTTAATACTGAATTAAATCCGGTCCGTATAAAAGTACGGGATATAGATAAAAACACTGCTATTTTATAGAGTAACATTTATTGTAAATAACAACAAGTGATGGTATTTTAACCGGTGACACGTTAATGAAAATTGTATTTGTTTGCTTTGATGGTTGGCAACTGATTTTTCTCAATTCACCGGACAACTATCGATACTAAATCTGAGTTACTTAGAAAGCAATTATACCTTAGTTACAAATCATCGGTACATCAGATACACATCTCAAATAACTATACCAAAAATAACTGGTCAAAACAACAGTTTGACCATCACTAGTAACCACTAAGTCTTTCCATCATTTAGCCCATGTCTGAATTTTACCAGTAGTGATTAGGTCGGAGAGAAGACCCTAAATACAATAAATTCATATATATTATATATATATATATTATATATATAAAGAAACCTGTGTTTCCCTACCCGCCAAGTTTTCTCCACAACCAGCCACAACCACCCACCGGTGATTATGGTGGTGGATAGCCCTTGGTGTCACATCGAAAATATGCGAGTTTGGTGGGGGTGGCTATGCGTGGGTGGGAGTGGGTGACGAAAATGTGCCTTCTAGCACATTGTTTTGTTATGGGAAGGCCGCAAGTGATTCAGATTGATCCAAAATAGGCGCGCCTAGAATAGGTGAGTCTAGAAGGTTCCGGAGAAACCTTCTCTAGAAAGTTCTGGAAGGAGAAGGTTCTAGAAATTCCCGAAAGTTCTATATGGTTCTAAACTGAGTGGCGGAATGTGTCGGTGTGTCTAGAAGGTTCCTGTACATTCGATAAATTTCTTGAAAGTTCTGGAAGGAGAATGTTCTAGAAGGTTCGCGAAAGTTCTATGACGATCCAAACGGTGTACTAAAAATCTACGCGTGCGAAGCCGCGCGGGCACAGCTAGTACAATATAATACAAAATTAAAATTGACAGATTCACATCATTCTCATATTCAAAATTTCAAAATTCAAAACATATTTATCTTCTTGCAGAAAACAAAAATATACATGCAAAACTTTGGATGACTACCAGGAGAACACCACGAGCGTGCAATCAATACATTGAAGCACAAGTTATACATAAACATATACATTAGAAAAAAAAAGCAAAATTTAGTAGCTTGTTGGTGTAGTTCTTATAACTCTCGCCTAGCAATCTCGGTGGTTCTTGCCCCATTCCGAAACACCAAAAAGTTAGTCCTACTTTCATAGCGCAAATGTTTAGCTTTATTTGAAAATGTAAGAATACTGATGTGATACGTATTCCATGTTCGCATCTCTATTACTAAAAAAAATTTTATTTGATTTGATACGAGGTGTGGCTGTAAAATAACGAGATTATTGCTGTAAAACATTTTATTATGAATTTATGCATTTTTAGTTATTATAACCATGAATATACACCGCTCTTCTGTCCCTGCAATGCTCCATGCGAATTTTTCTTCGAAGTCTTTTTCTATGAGCTCCTTCATGACGCGTGCCGCTTTTTTTCACAGCTTCAATGGACTGAAATCTTATTCCTTTTAATGAAGATTTGACCTTGGGAAACAGATAAAAGTCACGTGGTGCAAGGTCAGGCGATATTGTACTTGACTAGAAATGTCTTGACAGAAAATAAAATTAGGGAGTTAGATTTGTGACAAAAAAACAAAAATTTATAACAAATGGATGTGATAACATTATTTCGAAATTTAAAACTTAAGCAGTCCGTATTATGAAACATCGGAAAACGTAACTCTAAACAAAATTTTAGTTTTTGCGCGACAAGTACCTAGCTTCGTAATTTATCTTTTCTTCTAAATTTTCAGTCGCTTATGAGTAAGTTTCTAAATTTCAACATGTGCTTTTCTAATAAAATTTGCACTGTTTAATTTTTATTCGGTTACTGTCATATTTTGTAGTTGAAAATCTAGAGAAGTGTGGTTTCATCAATAGCCAATGTCAGTCTGTTTGACTATGAGATTCCTGCACTGCCATTTTCACTCTTGTGAATTTCTGGGGGTGAAATCTCTAGGGATTTAATAACTGAAGTGAACCACTTTCCTGAAGTAGAAGATATACTGACAATATCTTTCCATGGTTGGTGGCCTAAATGGCTCTTCAATATGAGTCGATTTCGTAATCACGTGCAATGTCTAAGGCCCGGTTGTTTCAAGTTCGATCAAAGCGGTCGATAAAAGCATAGATTTTTACGAAAACGGATCGTCTGATTGGTGGAGAACGTAAAATTTCAGTTTAAACTCTACGCTTACTTTGATCGAATTTGAAACAACCGGGCCTTATTCACTTTTAATAATTCTCATAACTTTTACTCTAGATCGCTGTAATGAGAATGGTTGATCCATTTTTAAGTAATATGTATGAAAAAATTAATAAAATGGTAATTTCTATAAAAGAGTCTTATGGAACACTGCAGTACTCAGCCGCTGTAGACAGTTGTTTCAATAAAAGAAGATTGCAATAAGTGTGTACAAATTATCTTATAAAAATATTACACTAAAAAGACTCTTTTACACAAATTAAAAAAATAAACTAAAAATTCATACACTATAGCCATGCTATTTTAACGGGTGACTGGCAAGTGATTATTTTCAATTCGACAGGCAACCATCGGTACTAGACAACAATCACATCTTAGTTTTCTATCATCGACACAATCAGATGAAAATCCCAAATAACCATACTGAAAATAATCAGTTAAAATACGGTTTAATCATTACTAATACATACATGTACTATGTAAAAATTGTCTTGACAACTAGAAGTCTCATACATACAACTTTAAAAATAAAATAGACTAAAAATTGCTATATAACTATATGGAAAAAATATCATTTCACAATAAAAAGTCTTTTGCCACACAAATTGGAAAAAAATTAATATGTGCAAATAAAATCTAAGTTTATGAACAACAAACAAATGCAAAAAACAAAGGAAAATGACCAAACTATATGACGTATTGTCTAGCACCAGCTTTTAAGTATAGTACGCTGAAAGGCATTTTGAGTACTGGACATGTTAAGATGCATTTGAGGAATAAACATACAAACATTCTATTTTTTAATATAGATATTTATTTTATACATTTACATAATAAAATAGGATTACCGTTAAACACTGGTGTTAGTGAACTTATTAAAGTATGTATTTTATAAAAGGTATAGTATAGGAAATCAACATCAACTCAGAGTTTCTTGAAAACAATCGGTTACGAACAACTGAGGTTAATGGAGCTAGGTGATTTGATACCCGGGCAGCAAAAAAGCACTCCTTACGAAATACAAAACTTTTACCTTTTTGAAAAAGAACAATAGGAAAAAGGCTAAACAGATAAATACACATTCGCAATAGGAAAAAGGTTAGATATTTAGATTAAAAAATTTATGTGATTTCTGGCTAATAAAAAATATGCATTATAAACATTCTTATTTTCAACAAATTATTTGGAAACATCTGGTCGTGTACATTGTTAACAAAAATTTGTAATTGAAGACAAGAAATGGCAACCCATGGCAAGAAGTTGTTAACTAACATTCAAGTCATTTTGAGATAATTAGACATTTGCATTTAGCCTTTGAAAAATACGATATATTGCTAATTCAAGATTAATTTTTATTGATTTATGTCACTAAAATATCAAAAAAGTACTTACAATGTAAAAAAAATGCATTTATGCACAAAAAAATAAATATATACTAATTTTCCCTAAAAAAATGTAGTTAACAACCATTTTTTCGCCTATGGAACTCATTTTTAATAGAATAACACCTTTTTAAAATTGGTAAAACACAAACATCAAACAACCCTTCAAATGCTATCCGTTTTTACCATCCATTATCCAAAATTACAAAATACCTGGCATGATAATTAATAATACAAAACATGGTATGCACCATTTAAAATTATTGAAAAATAATATATAAGTACATATTATAATAGTCTTCAATTATCCAGAATAAAATTGATTTTAACCATAAACATTCCAATCAAATTAAAAGGCAAGAACGTTTAATTTCAGAATGGCAGATGGCATGAACATGTTATTCCCATTAGTAACTGATTTGGTTTTTATGAAAAAGTGTAGTTAACATGTTCATCCCTATGATTTGAACATGTTCTAATTATCTTTAAGTTTTGAACTTATTTCCAATGGAAAGAGCGTACATTGTTTAGTTTAGAAGGCTTATTAACTCATTTTTGACAAAAATGTTAGTTAACAACTTCTTTCCGTGGGGTCTTCAATTAACATCACCAACTCTTTGAAATACTCATAAGTTAAAAAATGTGAGCACACATCTGATTTATGACATTCTGCTGAAAAACATTTTGATAACCAGTGGTTCTGAATACAAAATTGTCACTGGGAATTCTTGACTTGAGGAAATTATTAATTTTTATTTTTTGCCCATTCGCCTAAATTCTACGCACAGGACTAGTATCCCTCTTGCCTGCCCTAGTTTCAAACATTTTAGCTCCAAATATATTATAAAAATGATACAACTTCAAATACAAAAATATATATTTTTTAATATCCAGTGCACGTTACAAGGAATTTAAAAAAAAAAAATCAATACAACTAAAAGTAGTATGCTTAACCGTGTATTGGTTTCTCACTGAACTTCTTTGTTTACAGCGTTAAATGCTTCAGTCTTGTGATCGGACACGTTAGGCTTGGTCTCGTACGTACATATAGTCACGCCGTGTCTGTGAGCCGCTGTGAACTCACCCCTCAATCCGATATAATAAATCTTTGTTGTTTCCGACCCAAAGTTTGTAGGGAAATGTAGGGTGAGGTGGGTCACGGAAGAAAAGGCTACGATTCTGTAAAAGAAACACGACCCTCAATATATACAGAAGAACAAGTCTCAAGATTTTGACACACTAAAGGTGGCATTCCGTTCTTAGCGACCGCGACCCGCGACCGCAACCTGCGACGGCGACCTGGGCGTGGCCTGCGAGCGACTTGGGGACCACGACGGAGGCAGTGCTGTCGCGCGTCGCACCCGATAAGTACATGATTTAACCTACAATAACTTCGAAACTTTCCTTCTTTATAGTTTAAATGTCGTCGTATGAGTATTTCAAAGCACCCCTCTTCTTCTCGCGATGTGAAAATTGAGTCAATCTTTATCCTCAATTCCAGAGGCACTGACATTAACATAATAAGAATATCATCTTCTTCTTCGTCTTCCAATAACTGATTTATAAGTCTTTTTCTATTCGTAATTAAAACGTCCAATATAATACCTGTAACGCAACTGCTTAGTTAAGCAACTGCAGAAACACTAAACCTTAGTATGGGTCGCATGCCTTGGTCGCGTAGATCCGTAAGCTAAGGGTCACACCGCGACCAGCGGCCATGGTCGCTTGCTCGCTTAGTCGCAGTCGCGCGTCGCGGTCGCCAAGAACGGAATGCCACCTTAACTGATTGTCCAAGAGACAAAATACGTACTTTGTAGAATACTCCAATGTCCCCGTGGTGTCCCTTTGCATTTCGAACTGCTGATCGGGACAAGATCCCACCTCGTCAAAAGTCATGTGAGGTCTATTTTTAAATCTGAAAAATTGTTTCATCAAAACATTAAGTAGAGCAAATAACAAAGTATCAGATGAAATTTGACATGTTTCTGAAATACTGAAATGAGTTGCACCCACATTCTGAGCCGTGAAGGATGACATTCCGAATCTTCACCAATAACAATGATCCCTTTTAGTTTGATGTTTGCGGTGAATGGTATATTAAACAACAGTTCTGCATCTGCATCGCTTTCTACAACCTATAAAAGAAAAAAATGATGTAAAATATATATATGTCGCAGCCGCAGTGATTAAATTAGCCAGGTAATTGGACGCCTAGGCCGTTCAACAAAGCCGGCATCCAATTAAATGGCTGTAGGACAACTAGCCAAGTCATTGAGCGCAACGTTTAACCAGATAGTTGAACGTCGTGTAGTCATTTAGTTAAATTGGATATTGATGAATTTGTGATGTTTGGTTAGGTTAGGTTAGATTTGAGGCATTCCATCATCACGGGTGGAACATTTTTCTAGTAAATATTCATAGATATGTTAAAATTCTTTTGTATTCGTAATATTTATTTTAGATTTGTAATATTTATTTTTGAAGAAAGCAACTAACTCTATCATCAATCAATAATTGAGCAACAGAACATAAGCTCTATTTTATTTTGTTTGGAGATAATACTGATACATTCATCTGTCACGGGTGGGACAAAAAAAAAGACATCCATTTAGTTATAAGAAATGTTTGTTAAAAGCATTTCGTTTATGTTCTGTTGCTCAAGTATTGATTGAAGATAGAATATGCTGCGTTCTTCAAGAAAAAATATTACAAATTGCATATATGTTATAAAAAAATTGCATATATGTTTTAAAATATTATGACAATTTACTAGAAAAATGTCTCACCCATGACGATGCAATGCCTCATTCGAATCACTTGGCTGTCTTGGTCAGTCATCTTCAAAGGATTGACTTTCCAAGTTGATAAATGTTGAGTGATTCTAGTTCAACATCGGCCTAGGCATCCATTGGATGCCGGCGTTTAATGAACGGCCAAGGCGTCCAATTACCCGACTAATTTAACCAGATGGCTGCGACATATGTACAAGGTGTACCAGAGCTAGCAGCAGAAACTTGGCAAGTAGATTCCTGACTATGAATCTAAAATGCTCAATCAACCATGGCCTAATATCAATAGTTGTGGAGATACGCAATATCAAAGTTTGCATTTTTTTTCAATATTTCTTACTAATTTTTTGCAGAAAGTTGAACTACCATTACAGAAACTTATGTTGATTATGAAAAATTCATTCGCTTTAATACAAGTCGAATTAAATGATAAAAACCTTGCAAAAATTTAAAAAAGTTACTTTTTACAAGGTTTTTATCATTTTATTTAAGTTGTATTGAAGCAAATTAATTTTTCATAATCGACATAAGTTACTGTAATGTCATGCTCACAATCACAAATAGACAAATGTCAGAAATACAAGTAATCCAAAATAGTTCACCCAAACTAATTTGTGCATTATATCTTCCTTCTACTCCCGTCCCACATTCCCCTCCACCTCTCCACTCGCTGTTAAAGTAAATTACTATATTCAGTGGAAAATTTGTAATTGGCAAAATTTTAAAAACCATTATTTCATATTTGTTGTTTTGCTGTTAATTTTCCCCAAAATAAAATAAATAAATAAATAGAGCCATAAAAAAGGTATACCAACTACCATGGGATACGCATATCAAAGATATATATATATATGTATATATATTCACATTCATAAATACTTCCTTTTATGATAGTGCCATAAAACAATAAAATACGGAATTAACTCACTACAATATATAGTATAATCGCAATACAACGCAAGCAATACTGAGTGAATTAAAATGTCCAATAGAGAAAAAAAAAAGCTCTTCAAGAATACTTTCTCAACAGTTTTGTAAACCAGTGATGTTCTCTCATATTATACTATCTTCTTTGTATACTATTTCTTTATACTATTATATTTTTGTATTAATTTTTTATTCATTGTGTATTCCTGTACCTTGCTGTTTGCAATAATATATACGAAAAAGGTTGTTCTTCTTGAGTTTCTTATAACTTATTGGGAATACTATATTGTACACTAACTAATATTATTTTATTATAACAAATAAATAAAATAAAAATATTACTGGCAACATCTAGTAACCAGGTATGCCAGATTAGACAAATGAAGACCCCATGGCAAGAAGTTGTTAACATTCAAGTCATTTTGAGATAATTAGACATTTGCATTTCGCCTTTGAAAAATACGATTTATTGCTAATTCAAGATTAATTTTTATTGATTTATGTCACTAAAATATCAAAAAAGTATTTACAAAGTAAAAAAAGTTCATTTCTGCACAAAAAATAAAAATATACAATTTTCCCTAAAAAAATGTATATTTATTTATTTTTTTATATATTTAACATTTAATTTATTTATATATTTAACAACCTCTCATTTCTAATAGAATAACACCATTTTAAAATTGGTAAAACACGAAAATCAAGCAATCCTTCAAATGCTATCCGTTTTTACCATCCATTATCCAAAATTACAAAATACCTGGCCTGTTAATCAATAATACAAAACATGGTATGTACCATTTAAAATTATTGAAAAATAATATATAAGTACATATTATAAAAATAAATATATGACAGTACTGCCAGAGAAAAATTTATAGTAACCATAAATATTCCAATCAAATTAAAAGGCGTGTAAATTTCAGAATGATGGCATGAACATGTTATTATTGAAGATAACATGTTCTTCCCATTAGTAACTGATTTGATTTTTATGAAAAAGTGTACTTAACATGTTCATCCCTATGATTTGAACATGTTCTAATTATTTTTAAGTTCTGAAATAATTTCCAATGGAAAGAGTGTACATTGTTTAGTTTAGAGGGCTTATTAACTCATTTTCATTCATACCTTATCAAAATTAAGTCTTTCTTCCCATGGCTTAAAAACCTGTTTTCCAGCATCCTCGATGGACTCATTTAAACACTCCACATTGTCAATATCTATCTTTTCATAGAGACTATATTGTATGCCCATCTCTGGAGTTTCATCATGATCATGGTCGCCATCACAACTGTGTCCATGATTATGTGACATTTTTAATTTTCACGAGTGACTGCTAAAAATATAATAAAATAACAAACAAAATACAATTAGTTATTAAATGAGAAATTAATTTTCTTTCCGTGGTCAAGGGGTTTGTGTCCAGATCAAGTCTAAATCCACCGGATAGGTTATTCCTAAATAAAAATATATCATGTACCAAATGCAATACAAATTCATAGGTTTCAATAACATTTTCAATGCATGGAATGTTACTGTCTCGTTCGAAATTACAAGTTAATTAGAATTTGCTTCGTAACAAAATGTTGATTTTCGGTAAATTTTATATTTTCGCACTGACTTTTCAAAACAGTTTTTATGTTATAAGCGCAATAACATTACAATATTTGATGCAGTTTAATATGTCAAAAGAGGTTGCGAAATGCAAGTGCCGAATTAAATAAAATATTTTTTTATGCAGTAATATTATTTTCATACCGAAAGCCAGAGAAAAAACTTTATAATTTAAATCCGAGAGTATAAGAATTCAGCGAAATTTGACAGATCTGACAGTTAACAGAAAATGTTGCTATTTGCTAACATACATAAAAATGAGAATGAGACAATTGGCCATTGGCTGAGGTTGGCCTGGGTTGGCCCTATGTGAAGCTGGCCCAATTTGTACAGGAGGTTGACCAAATTATTGTTTTTTCGAACACACATCAAAAGAACAATGGCGTTGCTCGGCCGGTATCGGCCATTTTTTAATTCGTCAGCATCCGCCGATCGGGGTGTACCAGGGCATACGTCTCTCGTGTTTTTGAGATCACCGAAATTTCGCTATCGTGGATCAATGAAAAGACATTCAATTGAATTATTATTAGTAGTGTGGACCATGTATGGACAGAAATCAATATATCAATATACATATATAAAAAAAACCCGTGTTACCCTATCCGCCAAGTTTTATCCACAACCAGCCATAACCACCCACCGGTGGTTATGGTGTTGGATAGCCCTTGGCGTCACATCGAAAATATGCGAGTTTGGTGGGGGTAGCTGTGCGTGGGTGACGAAAATGTGCTTTTTAGCACATTGTTTTGTTATGGGAAGGCCACAAATGCTTCAGATTGTTTCAAAATAGGCGCACCTGTCGTCTGTGTCGGTGAGTCTGGAAGATTCCGGAAAAACCTGCTCTAGAAAGTTCTGGAAGGAGAAGGTTCTAGAAAATTCCCGAAAGTTCTAAATGATTCTAAACTGAGTGGCGGAATGTGTCGGTGTGTCTAGAAGGTTGCTGTACATTCAATAAATTTTTTGAAAGTTCTGGAAGGAGAATGTTCTAGAAGGTTCGCGAAAGTTGTATGACGATCCAAACAGTGTACTAAAAATCAACGCGTGCGAAGCCGCACGGGCACAGCTAGTTAATTAGGAAAACAATGAATCAGTTTTATTTATCATATAATTTAGTTCGAAAACTTTTATTTAACCGCATCTAAAATTATCACTATTTTTTATAGTTTGATTCGGCAACCTATTGAAAATATAAAATAAATGTAAGCATTAATTATTTTAAATCATAAACAATAACAATATAAAGATATAAAAATGTAGAATTAAAAGAAAAAATAAAAAAATTCAGTGGAAAAAAAATTACATCTCAAAATTAGATTTAAAGGCGAATGCGCTCAATTTTTTCATTTCTGTAAACGCAATATTTTTACTTCTTCAAACACAGCAAAATATTTTAAATTGTTCTTAAGAATTTTAGGCGCAATTTAAGATCTAAAATCAAATGTTTTGATGTTGCAAAGATGTATTTGCCGCAACTTAACAGAACAACATAACTCTGCGTCACAAGTTGAAAATTTTTGATTTTTCTTTTGTTTTAATCGATAGATATATTGTCAGAGAATTTGCTTGTTAAATTTCTCTAGTTATGGCTTAGAACAAATAAATTGCCAAGGCAGCGATTATGTCCATCTCATGTGCTTCGCCAGGGAGCAGTGAGTCATGCGCTAATATGTGATCGCTGTCAGCCATTGAGCGAGGTCGGCCGACGTTGGCGCTCTGCTAAGGTTGACCCAATGTATGCAGAGCGCATTAAGCCATGTATTCACTAGGGGACAAATCGCGAAACATTCCGCTCGACATGTCGCATCAACATCTACGCTCATGTTTCGGGGACAATGACGCGGTCATTTGACGTGTACACACCGGGACTCGCATATCTTGTCGCGGAAATGTCATCCGATGAGGTTATGGATGACAGCTGCGGTATCTCATTTGGCGAAAACGGGGTTCCGCGCAATTCGAAATGTTTTTTTGGGTCGCAATTTCAAATTAACGAGGTTTTACTGTAGTAAATTGAATATTATTAAAAACAAGGTCCTTTTTGCAAATAATTATTGTTTTCCAAACGTCGCGGAAATATATCGCCCTATGAGGTTATGATGATAGCCGCGTATCTGTTTATGTTAATGAGTTTATCGAAAAGTAAGAGGAGAAAAAAGAGGAGAATGCGAAATTATTTACTGCAAAGAGAAAGAAGGACGGACATTCTATGCGATCTTCGATCGATACAGCTCGATGAGTTCGAGAACGATTTCGTTTCCCCGCATTGTCATCTTGACAGATACAGCGCATGCGTATTCACTTGTAAACATACCACGTGGTACTGACGCTCCGCGGAATGTTGCAGTGAGTACGCTCGGGTACCGTGCGCATGGCAACGTTGCCACGGCACGTAGAAATGCCGCGCTATGTTGTGCGTGAGGTCGCGGAACAGTGCACGACGTTGCAACGTCACGTAGACTCTATGCCGCGCGTGCTGTTGAGGGACAATTTGTCCCCTAGTGAATACATGGCTTAACGCTCTTCAATAAGTCATAATTTTTCATATATTCATATTTCAAGTATTTTTCATATTTCAAGTATTCGAATATTGTCAAAAAAGAACCACAACCAATGTAAAATAATTATATTCTGTATTGTTCTTTTATATAATATTAGAGATTGATTTATACTCCTAGCTAGAAAACATTAGTATGCTCATTTCCTTTTTGTTTTTAAGTTAAATATTTTTAAAATATTATTAAAACATTCAACTCAAATACAAAAACTCAAATTGGCATTCGTTTGTATTATATTGTAGGTACTGTTATGTACCTCTGTTACAAGTACCAACTTGCTTGTATTAGCCAATTCTTGTTTTTCATTGCATCATCTTTTTATGAGATCATCTTCCTATGATATCATCTTTTATGAAATCATCATTTTAAAGGTCACATTAATAATCAACTCGTGGCAGGAAATTACGCAAGTTAAAAAACCCGCTTACGCATTCTAACAAGGAAAAACCGAGTGAAACTAGTTCAGACAAGCTCGAGTGCGTAATAACCCAACCGAATCGACTCACGTCATTCTGGGGCTATATAAACCGAACATCCTTCCACCGAGTATCTATTATTTGTCCAGTGTTCTTGACATTAACATCGTCATCGTTGACTGTAATTGTGAAAAGTACTCTTGATTAAAACTTCTAAAATTATAAAGTTATTAAATTGTTTTTATTACTCGAGTCACCGGTTTACCCTCTACAAAACTTGAAGAAGACTGAAGAATACAAGGAGAAATCCTCTCTACAAGAGAACTATTTGAAAAGGACCACTCTCTTCATAAAAAGGAGCAGACCAAAGACTTTGGGTAATAACAAACTGGTGTCAGAAGTGTGGGATATTTCTACCATCATCCAGCAGCCGTTTCCAGCACGTAAGATTATACATCCCGAGTGGACAGGAAGAATCTGATTATCGAAATCCTTCATTCGAATTTTGTGAAGTCAACCTCTACCACTTGAGTCGTCGCCGGATCGTGTCTCCCAAGACTTAAGCTGTGAACCATTGTCATCATCTACATCGAGAGCCTGATCATCTTTCAACTTCGAAGTCAACACCGCAGTTCCAGCCACATCGCCAGACTGCAGTAGCTGAAAAGAAGCCGTAGAAGACCCGACAAGACCACATATTTCCTGAAGAAGATGCTCAAGATTACCAAGTAAGCAATTACATAAAATTCATCAACGACTCCAAATAATAGATCAACCTTTTTCTTTTATCTACTATTTGTAAAATTTATTTTCATTAACATAATCAATTTTTAAAAAAATTTTACAAATATCCCAGAAAATTTATACAAATTCTTAAACTTATTTATTTCGAAAGAGTGAAATTGAAGTAATGCCTAACGATATCAAAATGGAAAACCAAGAAACTGTTAGCCTTAGCATCCTTATGAAGTTCATAATACCATTCAATGGAAGCCGAGAATTATTAATTCCGTTTATCATGAATTGTAAAAGGGCTTTTGACCTCGCAACTCCTCAACAACAACCTATTTTAATGTCATATATACTTTCTCAACTTACCGATAAAGCTCAAACCGCGTGTTCAAATAAGATTATAGAAAAATTTGAAGATTTAAAAGATTATTTAACTAGAAATTTCGGTGATACAAAAACTCAAACACATCTTTTAACTGAATTGCAAAGCTGTCGTCAAAATAATCATGAAAATGTCGCTGCATATATGTTACGTATTGAAACTTGCATTAAAAATCTCAAAACCTCAATTAGTCAATCAACAACAAAAGAAGGCGAATTAGAAGGTAGATACGCCGCAACAGACGATTTAGCATTACAGACTTTCATTTTAGGATTAAATCCTAAACTCTCAGAACATTTGCGCGCTAGAACACCTAACACATTAAATGAAGCCTTTCAAATTTCTTTAGAAGAGGAAAAATTAATCAAACTGATAAACAATACAAGTAAAATGACGGTTTCTATTAAGAGATGTAATATTTGTGGGAAAAATGGACATCTATCTATTAATTGCTATAAGAGAAAAGATAACCATCCGCAAAAGGTATTCAACTTCACTCCTAGAAACAATAATAATAACCAAAACAATTATGGTAATAGTAACCATAATAATAATTATAATAAGAAAATGTGTAATTTTTGTAAGAAGCCTGGTCATTTAATACAGGACTGCTTCAAGAAAGATCCTTCAAAAAGGGAAAAATATTTAAACAAAAATAAAACTGCTCAGATCAACCATTTAAACTTAAAGGGATCCACGTTGTGCATCGCAACGATGGAGTAGATAAAATCGATGTACATTCTTGTCTCTATCATATCAAATTTGATAGGACATGCTTTAAAAACTTGCCTTACATAAAAATCAGATTCAATCAGAATCATGATAATAAAATATATGATTTCCTAGTAGATACTGGAGCAGCAGTTTCACTAATATTAAGAGAAGTTTTAGACCAAAATAATTTATCAAGAATAAATTCCCAAGAAAAAATAAAAATTCAAGGAATTAGCAAAAGGGATACTGTCAGTGAAACAGATGGAACTATTAATCTTAAACTTTTTGATAAAATATATCATAAATTTCATGTTGTATCTAACATTAATTTAGAATATGATGGAATATTTGGAAATGATTTTCTCTCATCAAATAAATCGGAAATAAACTTCGGATCAAACGAACTAGTTATTGCGGAAAATATAAAAGTCAAATTACAAAATGAAACGATAATCTACAAAATTAAACCTAGAACGGAAACATTTGTTAAAATCCATGTTAATAATCCTGAAATTAAAGAAGGACTTATTCTAGATTTTGAAATAGCTAAAGGCGTAAAAGTTTCCAATGCTTTAACAAAAGTCGATGAAAACGGAAAAGCAATTATATCCATACTAAACACAACCGATAAGACTGTAAAAATACACTCATTCTCAACGACGTTAGAATCTTGTGGTTTATATAAGATTACACAACATAATGATTCACACAATGACGCACATGACCGCGTTAATAAAATCAAAACATTAGTCAGAACGGAACACTTAAACCGCGAAGAAAAACACTCATTACTCAACGTATGTGAACAATTTGCTGACATTTTCTTCACTGAAGGAGATAAGTTATCTTGTACCACAGCCGTTGAACATAAAATCATTACAACACACGATACTCCAATACATACAAAGACATATAGATATCCAGAAGCACACAAACAAGAAGTCAATAAACAAATGGACAAAATGTTAAAACAAGGAATCATTAAACCTTCTACTAGTCCATATTCATCTCCTATTTGGGTTGTACCCAAAAAGCTAGATGCTAGTGGAGAGAAAAAATGGCGAATCGTTGTTGATTACAGAAAACTTAACGATGTAACTATCGGGGACGCTTATCCACTACCTAACATCACTGAAATATTAGATCAGCTAGGAAATAGCAAATATTTCACTACACTCGACTTAGCTTCAGGTTTCCACCAAATAAAAATGAGCGAAAAAGATGGAATAAAAACAGCTTTTTCAATACCATCTGGCCATTACGAATATTCTCGCATGCCTTTTGGATTAAAGAACGCTCCCGCAACCTTTCAGAGATTAATGGATACAGTTTTAGCTGGACTCCAAGGAATAAAATGTTTCATTTACTTAGACGATATCGTAATATACGCGTGTTCTTTGAAAGACCATGAAGAAAAACTAACCGAAGTATTTTCAAAGTTAAGAGAATATAATCTCAAAATCCAACCAGACAAATGCGAATTCTTGCGAAAAGAAGTAGGGTATTTGGGACACGTCATTTCAAGTGAAGGTGTCACCCCAAATCCAGAAAAAACTATAGTTGTGAAAAATTACCCTATACCTAGAAATCCAAAAGAAATAAAATCATTTTTAGGACTTATAGGATACTATCGGAAATTTATTGATAACTTTGCAAAATTATCTAAACCTTTAACTTCGTTATTAAAAAAGGACATTGAATTCAAATGGACCGAAAACCAACAAATCGCGTTTGAAACACTTAAAAATAAATTAATTTCGGCACCGATTCTTCAATATCCGGACTTTAAAAAACCGTTTATCCTAACGACAGATGCATCCAACTATGCAATTGGAGCAATACTTTCACAGGGAGAGATTGGAAAAGATCTACCTGTATGTTATGCATCTAGAACGTTAAATTGTTCAGAAGGAAACTATAATACGACGGAAAAAGAATTACTAGCTATTATATGGGCTGTTAAACACTTTAGACCTTATCTATACGGAAGGACATTTAACATAGTGACGGATCACAAACCATTAACTTGGTTATTTAATACGAAAGATCCAGGATCAAAACTGATTCGATGGAGATTACAATTGGAAGAATATGACTATACGATTAGTTACAAATCAGGGAAAACCAACTTAAATGCAGATAGCTTATCAAGAATACCGATATATACAATTACATACCAAAATTTTATCGAAAAATTTCAAACCGCAAACATTGAAAATGTGTTTTTTAGCGAAAATAATGAATACATTATGAAAACAAAAGATAAACATATAGTTTACCCAACCGCAATTGATTTACATGACTCTATACCTTATCTGTCTGACATCATGTGTGAGTCAGATAACAGTGAGACATTTAAATTAAATGAACACGAATTATTTCATTCGGGTAATACCAAAAGTGGAGATAAGACCTTCTACCACATGTTCATAAAAGTCAACCATTATGATAAAGCATCATACAATGACATTTTCTTATCGCTGAACAACTTAAAGGAAAAATTAATAAAAGACAAAGTAGAAGCAATTTCGATAACGGACTTTAAAGATCCATTTAACATTATCAATCAAGAAAAAATAAAACAAATAATTTTATTCATATTCAATAACTCCGGTATAAAGATAACAATGTATTTAAATAATATTAAAACTGCACAACCTGAAGAAATTCCTAAAATACTTAAAGATAATCATGATTCACCTATTGCTGGTCATACAGGATTCCATAGAATGTATAATCGTATTAAATACCAATACTATTGGAAAGGAATGAAAAAATCAATCTCAGATTACGTAACAAATTGTCCTGAATGTCAAATAAACAAAGTATATAGAAAGAAAACCAAAGCACCAATGGAAATTACTACGACATCCAAGGAAGCTTTTGAACGTGTAGCACTAGATATAGTTGGCCCTTTACCAGAAACTATAAATAATAATAAATATATTCTAACTTTTCAAGATGATTTAACTAAATTCAGTCAAGCTTATGCGATTAAATCAGCAACCGCAGAAGAAACAGCAACGTATTTTATTACATTTATTTCATATTTCGGAATACCTAAAACGATACTAACTGATCAAGGAAAGAATTTCATGTCTATCTTATTTGCCAAGGTGACAAAAATGTTAAGCACAAGTCACAGAATATCAAGCCCTTATCACCCTATGACAAATGGAGCTTTAGAAAGAAGCCATGCAACATTAAAAGACTTTTTGAAAATGTATGTAAACAAGGATCAAAATGATTGGGATAAATTTCTACCTATTGCAATGATAAGTTACAACTCAAACATTCATTCTACTACAAAATACACACCTTACGAATTAGTATTTGGAAAAAAACCAGTTATACCAGGTAATTTATTAAAAAATGACACGTCTAACTCAACATATACGGACTATTTAGGTCAATTAAAATATAAATTTTCTCAAACACATAGGATAGCGAAAGAAAATATTGAAAAATCTAAAGAAAAATCCAAAGAACGATACGACAATAATGCTATCGAACCAGAATTTAAAGTAGGAGATTTAGTATTACTTAAAACACATCCAAGATTAAGAAAAGCTTTAACACCTAATTTTAAAGGACCTTATGAAATTGTCAAAGTAAACTCACCTGTAAACGTAACCTTAAAGATAAATAGAAAAAACATAAAATATCACATTAACGAAATTAAAAAATACCACAACCAATAATTCACATTTCATTACAGAATCATTTTTATGATCACCATGATCACACTCAGCAAGGCGGAAAACCATTTCACTACACCAATAAACAATGGAGTAGGATTGTACTTCGATACAATTGGAGAAGCAAAACTCTATAATGATCATTGGAAATTGGTTACATTTCAAGACACTTCAAACATACAACCACAGTTAGAAAAAGCATCTGATATATATTATAAAACTAACACTGCATGCACACAAATTAAATCTTATCAAATAGATAACACATGTTCAACTTCGTTAACTGCAATTAAACACGTACTGAACGATTTAGAGATAAAAATTGAATCATTTTCTCATCTAATATCAAACGTCAGAGTAAAACGAGGATGGTTTGACGGAATAGGTAGCGCATTTAAAACACTATTCGGAACATTAGATTCGGATGACGCTAATTATTACGATGAAGCTATTAACAAAGTCACAAAAGACGATGAACACATAATAAATTTGTTGATAGATCAAACACATGTCGTAACATCAACTATTACAAACTTTAACAATTCTATTGCTAGATTCAGAACAAATGAAATGATCTTAAACAAAAATATAGAGGAAATACAAAATTTCATGAAAATGATGAAAAGTAAAGACTCTTTAAACGATATGAGAGCAATTCTTATAAATCAAATGAACTTGTTAAGAGACGTGGTGGAAGAAATCAAAACACGAGTAGAAAATATTCTTAACTCTATAATGTTTGGAAGAAATAACATCATTCACCCTTCCATAATAACACCGTTACAAGCATACAAGGAATTATCAACTAACATCAAATACATTGCTCACGGAAGAGAATTTTTTGTGCCACCAACGCTAGATAATATACACATAATATTAAATTTAGCCACTCTTACGTCATATTACAAGGACAACAAAATCATATACATAATATCCATACCATTGGTACAAACTCAAGAATTTGTCTTATACAAAACGATACCATTACCAATACCGCATGATAAATTTAAACCAAGTACATTCTCACTTATACAAAATGAACATAGTTACATAGGATTAACAAAAACAAAGACACTTTATTTTCAAATGGATAATTTAAATGACTGTAAAATCGTAACATCAAACCGTTTAATCTGTCATAGAATGGACGTCATATCAACCACAGATAACCCGTCATGCGAAACGGAAATACTAACTTCAAGTATAAATAAAATGCCACATACATGTAACACGAGAACAATATTCGGAAGACTGAATATTTGGCATAAAATACTAAATAATAAATGGATATATGTACAAACATCCAAAACAAGACTATCAATAGACTGTAAAAAAGATAAAATCGAAGAAATAGATGTGATAGGCACCGGAATACTGCAATTAAATAAACCTTGTAAAGCCTACACTAAACTACTGCAATTCGTAGCAGATAATGACGTAACTACTAATTTAACTTTACCTAAATACGATTTTAGTATAGTCGAAGATGACTGTTGTACCAAAACTAAAATAAATATCACTTATCCTCATTTAACACCGATATCAATTTCTAACATAGATTTAGACGAATTACGCGTAGCGTCACATAAACTAAATCAATTTGACGATGAGTTAAAACAGATGAAAAATAAACCTCACATCATAAAATATACATCATATTATACCTCCATCATTTATTCATTAGTTGGATTAGCAGGCATATATAGCCTATATAAACTATATCGAAGATATAGGAAAATAAATCACGATACCAGCGGATGCTGCGTGAAGATATACAACCAATGTTTTACTAGACAAAATCAATCGAGAAATCCTATTTAGGACAGATACCCTGCTATATCCTTAACAAACATCAATTCTGAAAGCATAAATGGGGAAGATACACCTGTTCTATCACCTACAGCTAGGGAAAGAATGGTTACAAGGTCTATGCAACCTTTAAGAGATAACACTTACTCTTAAAATTTTAATGGTCTTAAATTCTTATTAATACTTCTCATTAGATTCAAATTAATTAGATGAATCTGGCAAGCCCTTACAAATACTACACTTTGTAAAGGTTTTATAAAAAATGTATACATTATGCAATAAACAAAAATTTGCATTAATTAAAGGATATAATCCAATGTCAAATATTTAATATCGATATCATTAGCACAATAAAAGTGACTAATCTTAAAATGTTAACATGTAAATGAACTAAAAAGATCTTAAATCTATTATCACCACCAAATAGATTCAAAAACATGTCATGTATAAAATGAATATTCATGTATTAAATAAATATTTATATAAAATAAGAAACATATGTTAGAATTTCAATTTACTTATTCAAAAATTGTACAACCTTCCATCATTAAAAGAATAGTAAATCTTTGAAATTACAAAAAGTTACATTAATAATTTTAAAATACTTTGTAATTAGAAATAACTTTATTGTAAGAATTATTCTATTACATTAAAAATAATTTGATATATAATAGAAGTTACTTCACTCTTAAGAAGTTTTGTAGAAGAAACCTAGAATAAAAAGAAATATATATTAATCAATTTCAATATACTTAAGTTAAATCTTAAAAGTAATTATATACTCACCTATTTTGTAAAGTAGAATAAAAATTAATCAAGAGAAAGGAAGTAAAAACAAAAAAGAAATTGTACCAATACTAACCCATTATACACTAGTGTAAAAGCAGATAACCTGAATTCTCTATCTATAATCGAATACAAAAAAGAAAGTGTACCAATTATTAAACTAACACCATTGAGAAATAGTAATGAAACTACTATACTGTATCAAGTATCTGATGATTCCACATATGACTTTAAAAACATGTTTAACTCCACTGATGTTATTTATAATACTACTATTGTAAATGTTAACGAAAAGAACACCGGCGAAGGTTTAAAAAATATTAATTATATTGATGACTTCCATAACATAGCATACAAATATGATGCAAAAAGAACTTTTGAAACTCAATATATAAGCTGTCAATTAGACAATAGAAGACTGCAACGTCTTTACGAAGTTCAAAAGAGTTCTTTTGATAGACTATTAGCAATGCGAAAAAGAACTTCGTCTATTTTTTGGTAAATAGTCTCAGTCTTAAAGGGGGAGGTGTTATGTACCTCTGTTACAAGTACCAACTTGCTTGTATTAGCCAATTCTTGTTTTTCATTGCATCATCTTTTTATGAGATCATCTTCCTATGATATCATCTTTTATGAAATCATCATTTTAAAGGTCACATTAATAATCAACTCGTGGCAGGAAATTACGCAAGTTAAAAAACCCGCTTACGCATTCTAACAAGGAAAACCGAGTGAAACTAGTTCAGACAAGCTCGAGTGCGTAATAACCCAACCGAATCGACTCACGTCATTCTGGGGCTATATAAACCGAACATCCTTCCACCGAGTATCTATTATTTGTCCAGTGTTCTTGACATTAACATCGTCATCGTTGACTGTAATTGTGAAAAGTACTCTTGATTAAAACTTCTAAAATTATAAAGTTATTAAATTGTTTTTATTACTCGAGTCACCGGTTTACCCTCTACAAAACTTGAAGAAGACTGAAGAATACAAGGAGAAATCCTCTCTACAAGAGAACTATTTGAAAAGGACCACTCTCTTCATAAAAAGGAGCAGACCAAAGACTTTGGGTAATAACAGTACATAGGTTGTTATATACGCTAACAAATATTTTCTTTTTTAAATTACAGTCTAAACACTGTGTGATTTATATTGTAATTGATTTATCACATACCCGTTTTATTTAATGTATGCTAATAAAAATATAATAAAGATGTTTCCTGACCCATTGACGTCTAAGTTAAGTTATTTTCTCAATGGTGAATCAGTTAGAATTGAGGCTCATTTTTTTAAATAATTATACTATGGAACTTTCAAACATTTTATATACGTATGCTTACTTACTTACTTACAATCATGACGTTTCCCCGTGGGGGTAAGCAGAAGGGATAGAGCACCACACTCTTCTGTCCTGACATACAACTTTCGCCTCATCCACATTCATACATCTTCGCATGCAAGCTCGGCAGATATTGAGGCTCTTAGCGGGATCATCTTCCAGTATCTGGTTAATCTGGTGGTGCCACGTTTTCCGCGGTCGCCCTCTCTTTCCGGTGCTGTCATGGTAAGAAAGATATTTAACGTAAGTTCTTTCTTACCATCGTTTCCTCATTCATTCGTTCAACATGCCCAAACCACCTGAGCGATCCTTTTTTAATTCTATTAATTATGCCAAGAACAGCTTTACATTCATTTCTAATATCTTGATTCTTTACTCTATTATAAATGGATTTGTACACATACCTCTAAGGAATCTCATCTTCACTGCATTCAGTCTATTTTCATTCTCTTCGGCCAACTCCAGGCTTTACTTCCATATATATAATTGGTACAGGAATTCCATTATCTACCTCTGGAGAGGGTGTTCAAATCCCAGAATAAATGTCTATACCAGATTTCGGTGTTTGGTTCATTCAATAACTAATGATAGGTAGATGAATCCACAATGTTACTCACATGAATTACGGCGATCTCAGCTTATGCGGGACATCCATAGGGTAAGATAAGTTAGAACACTTACTGTGGACAAATGTGGTATATTCTATTAAATATAAAGTTAAGTAAACATTAGTCAGTAAAAGTTTGAAATATTGAAAAGTGTTAGATGTGTTACGTGCGACAAATAGTTATCCCGTTAGTGGCGCACTCCAGAAATACTACAGTAGATCGCTAGATAGCAGACATACTACACTAAAAGTAGTTCCATGGTGGTTCGTTGGCGAAATGGGAATAGTGATGCAGGGCCCCGTATTCAGGATCCTCGCAGTTGCAGGTAGTAATTATTCTTCTGGAACCTTCTATTTGTTTCTATTGGCCTTTTTTCCCTCGCGGCGACTGGAGCGTCTATTCGCCCACATACGTCAGTCAGCCTCATGTCGCTTTCGTCGCCGCTCGAGACTCTCGCGCCTCCACATACCGCCAGTCTTGCCTCGGTAGACACATTTCTATTAGAAAGTATTGCATTCAAAGCGTCGTTCACCCTATTCCCTGCAATCACTGTCCTCTCGTATCTTTCTCAACCTTCTCTCTTCTACCGAACATACCTCCCAAGTAAACAAACTCATCATTTCACACGTTGTCTTACTTTCTTCCTTCTCGAATATCATCACTTTGACTTGTTTACATTCATAGTAAGGTCACTTTCCTTGCATACATCATACATCCTGCATACTAGACTCTATAACCTTGTTCGCTATTTGTCATTAATACTGCATAATCCGCGTATAGTACAACACAGTACAGTATAGCATACAATCAAATCAATCATTTTCGCTCCTACATTCATACATTCCAGTTCTTTCATATTCATATGATGCGTCCGCGACCTGCATGTGACGTTCCGCATCGCGTCCTTTTTAAATTAGAATATAAGTTTTATTTTATAATAGGTTTAGGTAATTTTAAATTTCGCGCGGCACCACGGGTTGCCACCCCGCACCGCCAGGGGTTGATAGGGTGCCATTGCGGGTGGGGGAGGCTACCCCTCTCCCCCGCATACACAGATAGTCGAAGCCGGAGGACCAAGAACGCCCCCTTGTCTCGCTACCGACCGCCACGACGCCGACGTCAGAAGCCGCCGACGTAGCCTGCACAGTCAGAGGACGACGCCGACGCCAGAAGCCGCCGCCCACCACGAAGCAGCACGAAGAAGACACCTGCCGAACTCGCCGAAACAGGTTACCCCGATCTAAAGACTTTTTCTCCGCCCACCTGGTTCTACCGAAGTGTTAATTTAATCTCGTCACCATTCATTTTAGCAGTAAGATCAGATTTTTTATGTGTTTTGTCTTCTTTCTTTCTTTGTTTATAATTTTGTCCTCTCCCTCTAAATTAGGGTTCATGTAAATTTTAAATTAGTAACCACTTTGCTGCGTCGTATGTAAGTTAAGATTAATGTTTCATGTAAATTAATTTGCCTCAGTGCCCAATATAGAAACTTGTAAAATTGTTTCGATTTCATTATTTTTCTATCCCTTCACCCGCCTCGAGATATCAGTGTCCTAGTCAGTCACCTGACGTTTTGATTGTACCTAGGGGAGGGCGTAACCGCCGGCAAACGTAGATCTGAGATCTCCCGGCCGGTTTACTACACCGTGATTTTATATCACCTCTGGCACCTCAGACCTTATTACCCCCCCGACTCTGGTATATCAAGTGGCCCCGCAACGTGAGGGCACGCGTCCTTTGCTAGGACGCGCCGAGAAAGTGTTTCTCGGCGAACCTACCCTGAGGTCAGAATGTGCAGAATGTCAAGGAAAGTCGGAGCGGCGCGAAATAGTGTATAGGGAACCGCGAGATTAGTTTTTTCGATTTTTTTTTATAATCTTGTGCCGGTTTAAATTCATAGTGTGTAAATTAGAATACATATAAAAAAATCGTGGTGCCCAACAATAGATTAGGATAGTTTTAGTTTTATTGATTTTAATGAAAGTTTTGATGTAAAACGCACGTGGTCGTGGTCAGAGGGCGAATTTGGGGCACTTCTCGGAATTTCCGGCCGGCCGAGGGCAGCGCGCAACCAGATGGGTTAAGCCTCGCCGAGCGCGGGCATTACCGAGAATTTCGAGCCGGGTCGAGCACACCACGTGCATTTACACAAGTATTAGACCGTAGGTAATATTTTCTAAGATAGGTTTAGAATATCCAGGTCCTTATAATGGACAATTTCTACGTGCTTTATTTATCTTATAGGTACATACGCTGAAAAACCGTATGTCGCGTGTGTAACGGCCCGTTTTGTTTTTTCTAACGCGATCGAGTTTGAGTGTTTTTTTTTAATTCTATTTTTTTATCATAGCCGATTTTATAATTTTGCGGGGTAAATGTTTTTTCGTAAGTGAGCCTTGTGTACGAGCCTATACGGGTAACGAGAGAGAATCGTTCCGGTGTCAGGGCGACACGGAACCGACGTAGACGAAGCGAGACGAGCGTGAGACGACGGAGGACCCAGGCAGCGGTCACGAGCACGGTTCCATCATCGGCAGGGCGCCGATATGGATGCATAAGGGGACGACGACGAAGGAAACCGCCGGAGCACAAGGGCGTGTTAGGCGAGGAAGGACCCGAGTGGGGGGTCGCGGGCGCGGACCCCATCGTCGGCAGGGCGCCGACATGGACCCGCCGGAGTGAAGTGAGAAAAAGAGCGAGGAGGGCTGCATAGGAAAACGCACACATACACACACGCACGCACGCAAGTAATAACCGGGAGGGAGATGAGTGACACCGGAAGCCAGAAGGCTGGAGATTTTTTTTCCGTTTTCCCTGTTCCCCAATATAGTTTGATAACCCCTAGGTCAGGAGTCAGTCCGAGATATTTTTTTTGTTTTGTCGCCTTGGCTCTTCGCGCGGAACGATAGGTTAGGTCGCTGGGCTAATGCTGAAGAGGGAGTGCTAGCGACCATCGAACGCACATCAGGTGGCCTAATAATAACCGGTTCGCGTCAACTCGGGGGGGTGCGTGTTGATGTACCGGAATATGACGCGAACCAGGTTATTAATTTTGTCCTAGGGCAATACCGAAATCAAAGCGCCCATGTTTCGAAGATCACGCGCCATGTGGTCACAGCCAGGGCAGCCCCGGCATGTTCGATCTTTTGTTCGAGGACGAAATATGTGACCTATTGTTCAAAAAAATAACATTGCGACGGACGATCGCTCTTAGGATAGCCCGCCATAAAACATATGAAACAATGAATTAGAAAGTTAGGGTTGCCGAAGGCGTTGGGCATCGCCAAAGACATTAAGAGTGCACGGCCTTTTGTTAGGATGGGCAATACGTTCGCAACCTTTTGTTCTTAAGTAACATCTTGGAAGGGTGAAAACGGTAAATCTTTTCTTGCAGCGGGACGTATATCTCTAACCCCGATTAAACAATAGAAAGAACATCTTGGCCAAATGCGAACACATGGGACAACGGTTTAGAAAGCTGCGTTTGTTAGAGAAGTCGCCATTGTTTTGGGAAAGACATTTTTTTAGAAAAACAAGATAATAATTCCGAAAGTCGTCGCAGTAAACTTACTATTGTCCTCGACAGACAATAGAGATGTTTTAGAAAGCGCTGACATACCGATCCACCACATGGCGACAGTATCAATTTGACATTGCAATTTGAAATAATAACGAGATCATCCCGAATTAATCTAACTTGTAGCAAATAATAGAAAATGTATTGATCGTAACAAAAGGAAAAAAAACTGGATTGTATTATTGCCGACGATGTTTGATATTGATGTAATATATAATATATAACGTAATAGAATATTATCTCGTGAAAAGATGTAACACGGTTGACGAGATATAAGATTCCGACTTTTTAGTCTTTTGAAATCTGTCTGCAGACTGAATTTTAGCACACGGGGTTGAAACAAAATAGTTTAATTAATTGCAAATAAGTAAATGCCGTGTTGGAATAAACATTAATATTACTTTAGATCGAGGCTTCCATGTCTTATGTTTTCATATATTACATACACCTAGTTGAATAATGTTAATTTGTGAGTTTTAATTATTTTTTATGAATAATGTTAATTTGTCATTAGTTATTTAAGCTCCCAATATTGTGTTTTTTTTATACAAATTTGTAGGTTGTAGGTATATAACCTATCTGTAAACATGCAATTATTGTTTTGATTACTCGTTTAAGCAAGATGATTTGTCGGTCTGTTTTAAAATAGTTGTTTAATCTAGTAATAAAAGCTCAAAATAATTCTTGTTTGGAAAATTTTCAATTGTCTGCCTGGTGGAATGTGGCTTATATAATTTTTTTTGTGTTCTCTATTTTTATTCTTTTCTTATATTCTTATACCAGGGGTGGAAGAAAGCTGATTTGATAAGATAATGATTAGTATAATGAAAGTCCAAAAAAAAAATGTTTTGCATTCAATCCAGCTTACATATTGAAGTAAGAATTTTCATTATTTAGGTGTAAATAATGTTACATTAATTAATTTACGCCAAGTTTTCTTGATTGTTCTTCTAGTAATAAGGTTTAACATAATTTCTTGGAAAAAAAAAGTGTCTATCGAATTTGATTATGTTAGTATATGTAAGCATTCCTTTCGGGAAAGTGGCGTTGATGCAAATTCATGTACTTTGTAATCCCAAAAGAAATTACAAAGATGTATACAGAACAATAACATTAGGGGACCCGCTTGAAGCATGTATCCCATGTAAATAAGTTTTTATGTTAATTGATTCACTAAGAAATGCCACGATGTCTGTATAATTTTAGCCCCTTTGTTTTGTATCTCTATGTCACATATTGACAATTATGTTTGGTCCAACTAAGAAGTACGATAGCTTGTTTTATTTAAGCTAAAATTAAAAATAAAACTAAGTATCAAGTACATGTTGTCATTGTTAAAGAAAAAAAATTAAAAAAGAAAAAGAAAGGAAGAGAATATGCGGAGTGGTAAATTTTAAATACCGCCCGGTGTATCATATATAAAAGAAAAACAAATAATAATGATTTTGTGGAGGTATCGAAGATAATCAATGTAAAATGATAAGGGTTGACCTGTAATGTTGTAATGTATAAATAACGTTAAATATTGGGAGGCCTACTGTAAGAATCAAACCGACGACTTAATGATAAGATTAATATTGTAATGCATACTCAAGGAATTTTACTGTGATCTAATGAAACCCTGCGTCAATCCCATGTAATTAGTCAATAATGGTAGAAATAACTGCTCGATAAAAATATGTCTGGCGTGTCGATTTAATTAAGTATGTATATGTAAGCAGTTTTATTTTTGGGTAATGTTGGGTAAAGTGTTGATGCGGATTTGTGTTTTCAATTTTCCGCCTTTGCCAATTTGTACTGTAGTATTTTCCTTAAGTTTAATTCATTTTGCAATGTGTTTCGGTGACGGGATAGGGATATGAACAGTGAACAAAGCGTTCGTGAAATAACAAAGTGTTTAGGCCTACATACCAGAAAAGCATCGAGATTAGCCGCAAACTGGGAGAACAATAGGGGGCGTAACATATGCGACGCCGGGTCCCGTAACCAGTAACGTCCATCGGGGCCTGGGATGGACCCAGAGGAAGCCCATGGACGACGAGGGTGGATCAAGAGCGGCCCGACCGGGAGACGGTCTACATCATCCGGACCAATAGGGAGCTGAGGGATGCCCCCTTTCCACCGTCGGTCACGCCTCAGGCCGGCGAGAAGAGAATATAAGGCGAAGCCAGCCGCCAAGAAGTCAGTCGAGTTGAGGAGTTGAAGTTGGAGTTAGGAGTTGAAGTTAGAAGCTGAAGGTGGAGAGACCAGGAACTCTAGCCTGACCCGTAAAATCGGTCCGGCCGAATACCCTGGTAACTCTCGAAGAAAGTAAGTCCGAACGGTAGCGACCACCGAATCGGCATCGCGACGCCAGAAACGACGCATCAGAAACCGCGACGCACAGTGTACCGCCGCGACGCCCAGTGACAAAAGAAGCGACGTCTCGCTACCGACCGCCACGACGCCGACGTCAGAAGCCGCCGACGTAGCCTACACAGTCAGAGGACGACGCCGACACCAGAAGCCGCCGCCCACCACGAAGCAGCACGAAGAAGACACCTGCCGAACTCTCCGAAACAGGTTACCCCGATCTAAAGACTTTTTCTCCGCCCACCTGTTTCTACCGAAGTGTTAATTTAATCTCGTCACCATACATTTTAGCAGTAAGATCAGATTTTTTATGTGTTTTGTATTTTTTTCTTTCTTTGTTTATAATTTGGTCCTCTCCCTCTAAATTAGGGTTCATGTAATTTTTAAATTAGTAACCACTTTGCTGCGTCGTATGTAAGTTAAGATTAATGTTTCATGTAAATTAATTTGCTACAGTGCCCAATATAGAGACTTGTAAAATTGTTTCGATTTCATTATTTTTCTATCCCTTCACCCGCCTCGAGATATCAGTGTCCTAGTCAGTCACCTGACGTTTTGATTGTACCTAGGGGAGGGCGTAACCGCCGGCAAACGTAGATCTGAGATCTCCCGGCCGGTTTACTACACCGTGATTTAATATCACCTCTGACCCCTCAGACCTTACCCCCCCGACTCCGGTATATCAAGTGGCGCTTCCAACGCGGGGCTCGTGCGTATAAAGCACGCCGGAAAAGGGTTTTCTGGCGGATGCCACCCTGAGATTCAGATTAAAGACACTGATATCAAGCGAGTGAAACGAGGGATAATAGAATCAAGCCAATCGGTTGGTACTTATACCTTAAAGTACCTGGCGCCCCGGGTTTTAGTATTAATTAAGGTCAGATCATAATAGCTTTTCCCCGATAAGTTTCTTATTGTAAGCTAGTAAGATAACAAGAACAGGGAGCAAACTTTATCGAGGGAGCGACACCTAGCGGCGAGGGGAGGGAAGCGCGGCGGACGGAACCGGGCGGTTTGGTTCGAAGGCCCGCTAAATCATAGCTTCCAGAAAGCCCGACTAGGCCGAAAGGTAGTGCGGCCAGCCGAACACAGAGGTCTCCGCATATAAGGAAAGATACCAACCCAGTGTCGATTAAAGTACTAAATAAAATGTTTCTGTCCTTAACGCCTAGTACCTAGTAATTGACAGATTTTTTTCGCGAACAAGAGGGTTATGTTTTTTTTGGATTAGTAAATCGTCATATTTAGTTCATAGAATGATAAATTGTGTATTTTCTTTTCTCTTCTATCAGTAGGCAGTAGAATAGAATTATTAATAATTATTAGGATGCCGCAGACCTAATCGCGTCCAAGTAATGAACGCTTCAGTTTATCTTATTATAATTAACTACGGCTGTACACGCTCGGCATAGGCTATTAATTAAAAATAAGATATAGCAACAAAAAAAATATATATGGACAGAATAACATCAGATTTCTGCCACGCATCTTTGGAGTTGTGACAGACACCGTTTCGGCGCCGGCGGAAACAAATCGTAAGAATGTTGGCATTGTCTTTATCCTGCGGTTGAGCTTGGTTTAATAATAAAGAAAGGGAAAAAGCCGACACCTTGCTCGCCCCGAGCCGACTCCGACTTTGACAGATCGCGACACGTACACCACAGAATATAGACCAATACACTGCATAGAGCATAGAGAAACTAAGACGGGATATAAGGCTGCCGAGACTTCGTCGCGTTCTGGCTTTGCGGGGTTAGTTGTACAATTCCGCGGATACCGAAGGGACGTGTAAAGGGTCCCATACACACGAGATGAGCAAGAGGGCCACAACCCGTGGCAACATGAACGGAGCGAACGCCGAGGGCGTCGACGCAGGTCTGCAAACAGACGAGCGGCCCGAGCGCTTTGCAGACGCCGGCACCATGCAGCGGCAAACATGCGTGCCGAGGGTCCTGGAGGACCACTTCAGTGGGCTGGCCGAGGAGGACCCAGAGCCGTTTATAGGAGCGTGCGAGGCATTCTTCCAGGCGGTGGGCTGCGCGGCAGTCACCCAAGTGGAGAAGGCCGCCCAACGCCTGAGGGGCGAGGCTCGCCAGTGGTGGCGACCACACTCGGGCGGACGCTGGACGTGGGCAGAGTTCAGCGCCCAACTACGCCAGCGCTACGGCGTAAAGGCGGCCAGGTCCTCGCTGCTGGTCAGCCTGTACGGAGACCCGCAACGCGGAGACGAGAGCGGCGTCAGCTTCCTCCAGCGGAAGCAGCTGGTGTACGAGAGGCTGCACGGAGCCGAACCAATGGACGGGGCGTGCCCCGACATCATCGCCCTGATGAGGCCAAGGTACCGAGACGTCCTCGAGGCGGGTCTAGTCTTCGGTACCTACACCTTCGAGACCCTGAAGGCGCGGGTCTCGTCTATGGACTTCCCGCGGGAGCCGCTGTTCGGGAGGCCTCAGGAGCGCCAGGAGCGCCAGGACCGGCGGGAGCGCCAGGAGCTCCCGGAAGGCCGCCAAGGGCGGGAACAGCACGAGCAGCCGGGGCACCAAGCGCCACCAGCAGCGGTCCGCTACCAGCAGCCACGGAAGCTGCAAGCACCGGAGCCACCAGGCAGGAGCAACTGGCGCCAGCCCCAGGTGGTGGCGCCCCCGCCTAGGGACCTCCAACCGCGAGGGGGGCTCCCGAAATGCTATTACTGCCCTGGGAGGCACTTCAACCGGGACTGCACGGAGAGGAACGCGTACCTCGCGCAGACGATGGGAAACGGGAATCGCCCGGGCGGGGACCCGACCGGACGCGGGCCCGCCCAGGGCCGCCGCCAATAACCGACGAGGGCGGGAGCAAGCTGGTCGACCGGGAGGTGGACCGAGCCACCGAGACCATGCGGGTTTCGGTGCCCGCCGCTACGGCGACCACGCAGGGGACGGTCGCATGCGCGGAGCGCGGCGACCATCACAACGAGCGGGCGGCAGAGTGGGCGGACTACGCAAAGCGGTCACTGCTGCCCATCGCCGGGACAACGACGCGAGTGGTGTTCGCCTGCGTCGTACTGCTGGTACTTGTGCTGCACGACGTTTATAAGACAGTGGTAGAGACTTTTTCTCGTGTGGCACAATGTATCGCGAACAGCGAACCGTGTTCCGAGAGGGACGGTTACAAACCGAGTGTGCTCGCGGGAAATACCACCGCGTGCGGGCCGGGGGCGGAATGTCACGCGACTCCCGGCCTGCGTTCCACGTTACCGCGAGTGAGGATGACGATATCGGGGCAGGAGTACGAGGCGCTGGTGGACTCTGCAGCCTCACACAACCTGGTGCGGGCGG